>VUQI01063222.1:3331-21069 GCA_015106735.1 Paratilapia polleni | reverse complement strand
GGTCGGCCGGCCACTCCTGGGAAGGTTCACCACTTTTCCAAGTTTTCTCCATTTGTGGATAATGGCTCTCACTGTGGTTCATTGGAGTCCCAAAGCCTTAGAAATGGCTTTATAACCCTTTCCTGGCAATGATGAATTTTAGCGTACTTCACTTTGTCACACAGGTTCTATTTAAGTGATATCTTGATTTAACAGGTCTGGCAGTAATCAGGCCTGGGTGTGGCTAGTGAAATTGAACTCAGCTTTTTCACATAGGGCCAGGTAGGCTTGGATAGCTTTTTTCCCTTAATAAATGAAATCATCATTTAAAAACTGCATTTTGTATTTACTCGGATTATCTTTGTCTAAGGTTTCTTCCTGTTAAAAGGGAGTTTTTCCTTCCCACTGTTGCCAATGCTTGCTCATAGGGGGTCGTCTGACTGTTGGGGTTTTCTGTCTAATTTGTAGGGTCTTTACCCTAAAATATAAAGTCCATTGAGGCGACTGTTGTTGTGATTTGGCGCTATATAAATAAAATTGAATTGAATTGAATTTAATTAATATTAAAATTTGTTTGATGATCCGAAACATGTAAGTGTGACAAATATGCAAAAAATAGGAAATCAGGAAGGGGGCAAATACCTTTTCACGGCACTGTGTGTGTTGTGTGTGCCCTGAGCTGCGGCAAGCTCAAATAAGTTGCACAACTTTGAAAACCATTGCCCTTTACTCCCACTGGATTAATTAGAACAGTGTAGCATGATTCTTATTGTTTAATGCAATGTGCAGTTAAAAGCAGGGTGAAAGTTTCCAGGTCCCTATTGATGCTGATTTTATTTAGAAAGAACACTTAACAGATGCCAGCATTGGTGTGTTTTACGTGAATAAGTTATTGTACTCACATCAAATGCAAGATTGTCGAGTCCACTGTTTTCCTTCCCTGAAGCCATTGAAATTCCACAATGAAGCAGAGTTTCTAACAAGAGATGAACTGAAATGTAAATACAACCACACAACAAAAAGCAGATGACGTCCTGAGGAGCCAAAGATGGATAGGAGGTTGTAAAGCTGTCTTACTGGCAGTGTCTGCCTTTCACTGTTTGTTATCATTTATATCATTTATAGCTGGTACTGTATGATCATCTCAGGACTAAGTTCAACTCCATGCATCCATGTTAATTATTCTTTAACCATGTGGAATTCCTAGTGCTCCTAAAAGTAGGTTATGAGAACAAGGTAAACAAATGAGACAAGAATATTGTACTTGGTCATGTATTATGCAATATCTGTGAGTTAAAATGTATGCAGACTTTTGCTTTCAGAGTCTGGTGTGACTCCCTTGTGCAGCAAAAACTGCTGCTAACTGTAAATCAGTTCTGGACATCAGCTCGGGGGAATTTTCGCATCTGATTTGACTTGGCTGTTCCAAAACAATGTCTTTATTCTTCTTTGACCATCTGTGATAGAACAACTAGTGTGCTTAAAATTATTGTTTTGCTTTATAAACCACATTCATCTTCAAATTCGGTTCACGGAATTAAGAATTTATTGCTCCATCAAAGATGACAACCCATCCTGGTTCAAATGTGGGAAAAGAGGCCCAAACCACGATACTTCCACCACCATGTTTCACCATGGGATAAGGTTCTTATGCTGTATTGCAGTGTTTTCCTTTCTCCAAACAAAATGTTCATCATTTAAACCAAAAAGTTCTTTAGGTTCATTCATCCACAAAACATTGTTCAAAAAGCCCTCTGTTTTTTTTTCCCCAGTGATCTTTAGCAAACTGCAGATGGGCAGCAGTGTTCCTTTTGGAGAGCAGCAGCTTTCTTCTTGCAGCCTTGCCATGCACCCCATTGTTGTGCAGTAACCTCCTGATGGCAGATTCATGAATGTGAGATACCGTGTTTTTTAACTGAAAAAGGTCACCTGTTGACATTCGATTGAATCCCACTGACTGTAAGTTCACCCTAAAGTTAACTGCCAATCCAAGAGGTTCACAGACATTTGCCATTCACTTAGAATTAATATTGGATTGTTATTCCAAATAGATAAATGACCTAGTATAATATTTTAGTTTGTTATTTACATGGGTTCTCTTTAGCTACATTAAGGACTTGTGTTCAAATATGATGATTTAATGCAGAAGTATAGAAAATGAAAAGGTTCACAAACTTTGAGGAACCTCTTGTCATGGTCCTGGGTGTTTGACCCAGTGTTTTGAGTTCAATGTTTTAATTCTGTTTATTATTGTATGTTTTCTGCATAGTTTGTTCCTCGTTCATGTCATCTTGAGTTTGTATTCTAGTTTATATCTCCTGTAATGTTTTCCGTGATTCTATTCTCATGTTTTCTTAGTTTTAGTTGTGTCTCCTTTTGTAATCCGTAATTATAATTATTGTTTCTAGTTTATTCCCTGAGTTTTAGTTTTCCTGCCCTCCTGTGTTCCCGTGTCTGTTGTTTAGTCTCTGTTTCTGTGTTAGGTGTTCCCTCTTTTTGTTACTTCATGTTTTATTTTGGTAGCTTCTATCTCTTGTGTTTTGTTTCTGGTTTTGCTTCCCCTGTCTCCTCTTCTTAGATTAGTTTCAGCTGTGTCTCATTACCCTGGTGTTTTCCGTATCCCTGATTACCTCTGTGCCTATTTAAAGCCTCAGTTTGCCTTAGTTCCTTTGCATGTTGTACTGGTTGAACTGACTGTTAACCTCTGTTTCCTGCATTCCTGTTATCTTCCTTCATGTGTCTCCTGGTTTGGATTTATGGACTTTGTTTTTGTTTGCTTTTGGATTACCTGCCTTGCCTTAATAATGGTTTGTTTTTTATTTATTAATTCTGTGCCACAAGTCTGCATTTGGGTCCAGAAATCATCCTAAACATGACACCTCTGCATTTGGGTTGAACACACAACTGACGTAAGTAATCAGAGTCCACTGTGATCTCTGATAAACTGTCAGATAGGAAAGGGATTTTACTAACACGCCTAAAACAGAACACAAGTATATAAATCACCTTAAGCAATACTTACTGATAAAACGACAGATGATTATAGATACAGGTAGATGGGCCCCAGAAAAGAGAGAGAGCTATGTTGGAAAAATATGACCAGAGCTGTTGTATGCCAGCAAGAATGCCCTAAAACTAACAAACCAAATTTCCTGAAACTTGGTGGAGAGGTGGTGCGATGGTTCACAAATGAAAGGACTCTGATACAGGACACCAGAGGCAGATAAAAGTCCAAAAATTAAATCACTGATTCTAGACTTAGCGTCTCACACATGAAGGCAGTCAGTGAGGTGAACAAAACATGCGAGGGGTAGGCAAGAGGCAAGGTACAAAAATCTCAAAACCCATGATGCATAAAACTTTTAAGAGGCAAAGTCTGACTTAAAGTTGGGGACATGCTGAAATCATACACAAGGAAATAACCAAGGAAACATGAGGAAATTAAGTCAACCTAGAAACAAGAAAAATACGAGAAATACGAACTTGAGGTTAGTGGGAGGCTGCAAGGAGTATAAAATGAATCTGGCAAATGAGAATATAAGGGGGTATATCCATTCATCAGCCATAACAATAAAACTACTTGTGTAATATTTTGAGCCCCCTGTTGTGTCACCAAAGCACCTCTGCTCCCTGTTGTGATTGGCAGCAGATCCTTTGGATCCTGCAGGTTTTGGGGTGGAGCCCTGTGATCATGCTGATAGAGGGAGGCCATTGCCATAAGTGGGTGCATTTGTTTGGCATCAGTGTTAAGTTATGTGGTAAGTGTCAAAGTAACATCCACCTGAATGCCAGTACCCATTATTTCCCAGTAGAACATTAACTAGATGATATTCACATCACCTGCTGTAGGTTTTAATGTTGAGATCAGTGTATATTGAGGTGAATAATTGACTGACTAAACACACGATGCAGAAAACTCATGGGAAAGTTAAAAAGGTAGAAGGATGCGGCATTAAATTGGCAAGATAGGATATCAGCCTTGGGGAAGGACTGTGCTCTTTTAGTGTCCCAGTGGTTCTAGTGTTGAAACAATAGTTTGCTTTCTTCTTTAATTTACTAATCTCATGTTGGGCACAGAGCTCAGAGATAATGCTGACAGTTTCTGTTTGATAATTTATGGTTTGCATGTGGCACTTCCTTCAGATTGTTACAAGTAGTTGATGGGACAAAACTGGGAAGATTGTTAGATAAAAAGATTTAGGCCAGCAAGGACTTCAAGGACTCTTTCCCACACAGCGGTGAAGAGAATGTGAGGATTGATTAATGTGTTAAGCCAAGCATAGCAACGTATTTTGGGAAATGATCAGATTAAAACACACCCCAGTCTCCAGTTATATAACAATAATGATCATATCAATTGTAGGACAGAAAGAGGGTAAGTTGCAGTGCTGTGCTTTTGTCTCTTGTCTATGGGTACCTGAGGGGTATTTGATATGAGGTCATAGCAACCCAGACTCGCCTGCTTTCCAAAGCTCATGTCAGTGCAATCCATCGACAGGCTATTCACACAACTGTCTCACCAATTCTGAGTTGAAGTAATCAGGTCACACCACTTATCCACCTCAAAGTAAAGAGAGTGTAAATTTAACTGGGCATGGATGGTCAGTCAGCAGCAACACAAGCAAGCACTTTGAGATATTTGTTTTCATAACACTGGTAATGTCTGCGTGTTTACTTGCAAAGTGCCGTTGGGCGCCAGGGTTAGAGAGTCATTTATATTCCAAATTACACTCTTTGCAGGACACCATGCTTTAATGTCATTGGCTGCGATGTAGCACATCATTAAGTCCCTGCAATATTTTCATAGGTAATGCCTCTTTATCATTTTGTGTTATTGCCAGGCAGGTTAATTTTTTATGTTCTGGGCTTAGAAAGGCATTGCAACCAATTTATGAGGAAAAAGTCAGCTCTTTGATCATTAAAACACTGAGGTGTACTCTGTAATATGTTTTGTTGCAAGTATTTAGTTTCAAGTATATATTAAGTGACACAGTGCTGATAAAACATTGTTTTCCTCTGTCTTCCCTCACACATCCACAGCAGCACTGCACCAAACACACATCATCCTGTGCTGTGTGACATTTCCTTATTTAAAATGTGACAGCTGTAGTGATGCATCCCCTTTACATTCACACATCAGTTAGCACTGGTACTGTATGACTGAAATTCGTGTTTACATTCGTTCACGCACATCTGCTCATATACTTACTGACACAAGAGCACAGACTCATTTTGACATGTTCTGGAAGGAAAAGGTAGGATGCAGAAATGTAAACACAGGGGTCGAAAACAGCAAAGAAAATCCAGTTAGCAGACTTTACTGCACACACAACAAATGCTTCACATCATATTTATTGATGCAGCAGCAATGGACTCTCAATGGGAACACGGAAAGACTGTGCTCCCTCTTGGACACTCTTTGTAGCGACATATGTCACTGTGGCTGCAGTGTATAAAACAGACTCATTCTTGTATCAATTTTGTTTTTCAGAAATTACCATGTTTGGACAACATCTAAATAACCTAAACCCAAAACCTATACTGCCCAGGTGTAAACAGGTGAAAATAAGTTTTCACAAGGATGTATCCCCTTTTATAGTCAGTAGGGAGGATATAGCGGATAGCAGTTGCCCTGTTATCATAAAATTGACTTTATTATTTTAATGCCATGCTATCACTTCTCATGTGTCTTTGCAGCTGTGATAGCGAGCAGTGAGTCATACGTGTCTTCCTCAGACAGATCTGTAGAGACTGACTGAGGATGTGCAACTTTTACGTCAAACACGCTGCGTTTCTACCTGAATAAAATCGGATTAATGGCTGCCCTTCCTTGTACCACATACATCTTAAAATCCCAGACCTTTTCAAAGCAAATAAGTGACAGGACCACTCTGTTCAAAGGTGAGGTTAGCGTGAGAAAAGGAAAAATACAACACAACTTTATTCCCAAACTACCAATGTGAATGTCCTTGCAGTGAGGCGGACTTAGTGATTTAAACCAAACATGTCTTTATAAAAAACATAGCCCTTGTAATGAAAATTACAACAGTATATACTAATGCTTACCTAATTTTAGTATTTTATTCAAATATTTATTATTTTCTTTCTTTATATTATTGTCTTTGTTTTCTTTTTTTTTTTTGCCCATTTGTATCCAAGTGAAGATTTTTCCTGAATAGATGAATTTTTGGTGTCAGTTTTGATAATTGGGGTTTCATTTACACAAGCAGAATACAATTTTTGTTTATTAAATAGTAATAAATAGTATAGTATAGAATGGGGAAGAAAGGTGATTGAAGTGATTTTGAATGTGGCATGGTTGTTTGTGCTAGACGGTCAGAGCTGGTCAGAGTATTTCAGAAACTGCTGATCTACTGGGATTTTCCCACACTATCATCTCTAGGGTTTACAGAGAATGGTCCAAAGAAGAGAAAATAGCCAGAGAGCTGCAGTTCTCTGGGAGAAAACACCTTGATGCCAGAGGTCAGATGAGAAGTGCCAAAATGCTTCGAACTGATAGGAAGGCAACAGATAACCACTTGTTACTACCAAGGTATGCAGAAGAACATCTATGAACACACAACACGTCCAACCTTGAAGCAGATGGGCTACAGGAGCAGAAGACCACACCAGGTGCCACTCCTGCCAGCTGAGAACAGGAAACTGAGGCTACAATTCATACAGGCTCACCAAATGTGGACAATAGAAGATTGGAAAAACATCACCTGGTCTGAAGAGTCTCGAATGTTGCTGCAACATTCACATGGTAGGGTAAGAATTTGGCATAAACATGAAACCATGGAGCCATCCTGCCTTGTATCAATGGTTCAGGCTGCTGGTGGTGTAATGGTGTGGGCACCTTAGTACCAACTGAGCGTTGTTTAAACACCACGGCCTACCTGAGTATTGTTGCTGACCATGTCCATCCCTTTATCACCACAGTGTACCCATCTTCTGATGGCTGCTTCCAGCAGGATCACAAAGCTCAAATCATCTCAAACTGGTTTGTTGAACATGACAGTGAGTTCACTGTATTCAAATGGCCTCCACAGTCACCAGATCAAAGTCCAATAGAGCACATTTGGGATGTGGTGGAACAGGAGATTCACATCATGGACGTGCAGCCGGCAAATCTGCAGCAACTGTGTGATGCTATCGTGTCAATATGGACCAAATGCCTGAGGAATGTTTCCAGCACCTTGTTGAATGAAGGCAAGAATTAAGCCAGTTCTGAAGGCCAAAGGGGGTCTCTATCTATCTATCTGTCTATCTGTCTATCTGTCTGCAAGTTCAACAGATATCCAGTTGGAATTTGTCCAATCTCAATGGGTCAGACTCGGCAAACAATATGATTACATAATGATTTTGTTCTGACTGGCACATATAGACAAAATACAGATAGTAAGTATTATTTAGTGTTTTATTGTCCTGAAGCACACATTGATGTGAGCTGCAGTTGGTGTAATGCAATCTCCTATGTGAATCTAGCACAAAGGTTACCTTTCAAACCAAAAGGCCTCATTGGATGCAATCACGAAGTTACCCCTAGGCTTCGTCTGAGGTCAGTATAACTTACTGAAGCTTTACACTTATTGACAACCTTTAAACCTTTGAACCTGAGGCAGAATTTAGACAAAATAATCAAATTTCTTGTTCACTGCTGTCTCAGTCCTGACTCAGACCACTTGATGTTATCACTCCTGTGAAGAACGTTAAACATTAGTGTCAATTCAACCGAAGGGCTGAAGGTCACAGCAGTAAAGATGCTTCAGGGCAGAATCAGCCATCTTTCATATCAGTTCAGCAGAGGTGTTAAAGCAGTAAATCATTCTTCCCTAACATGTCTTTTGTATATTTTCTATTCAAAAGTTACTGCTTTACTGCACAGAAAAAGATTACATTTCTTACTTATTGACATGTTTTACAACTGCCCCAGTGAGCTTCAGGAGATAAAGCCTAAAGGTATTTTGTAAGTACTTTTCAGGTGTTTAATCCATGGTGAGAGTCCTATTTATGCAATATGCAATATAATATAATAGAATGCCAAAGAAACAAAACCACTGACAGGATTACTTGTAAATCGTAGTTCTCCAGTATCCTGTGTTTTAGCTGCCTCTCCTCAGCTGCAATTAGTGGAGAAAAAAAAATCAATGACATGGAAAAGCTGTGCTATTTTGTGTTTTACAGGGGCTTTTTAAAGAGTCAGAGTCAAATAGACAGGCCTGCCTGTGCAGTCACTGTAGTGTAGCTACAAAGTGTGCATTTTGATTTATTGCCAAGCTAACACCATCCCCAGTAAACCTTTTTTTTTAATGTGATTTCTGCTTTCATTTGCTTCTCCTATGAAGAACAAACAAATCTAGACTCTGAAGCTGTAGTCCCTCTAGTGAGCTCTTTCATGTGACATATTGACGTGATATTGTCAGACAACAAAGGCAGAAACTGCAGCAAGCCAGCAACAAAAAGTAGTGAGGAGAGAAAACAAGGGAGGAATGATGGAAAGGCTTGAGTACTCCTTTAAATACTTTTAAATATAGTAAAAAAAAAAATTAAAAAAAAAAGTGGTCTGAGAAAATTTGTGTAGGACTAAATACATGCATCTATGTATACTACTGTTTCACTGTCAGCTTGGCCTCATGATTTAATAAATGGTTTGATGGCTGGCCTCTGTGGAACATTTGTCTCTGTCTCTTCATCACAGCTATTCATCTGATTTGTGTAACAGCCCTAGTTTGCATTAACACAACAAAATCAATGCTCATTATTAAAACCCAGGAGAGAAGAACATATGCAGCAGGACCACATTAAATGTTAATTTACTGCAGAGGTTCAGTACAAAAGGTTTGTAAATCTGGTCAGATATGTAGCAGCCAATATTTTGTTTGGGAGGTAAAAAATATTTGACGAGTAGCATTGGACATAACTTGTGTATGAGCAGTTTGATACTACACTGTCACACCAGTTTTGACTATACTTTAATAGTAACTGAAATTAGACTGTGCAGTTTCTGGAGAGATTGCAGTGGGATTGTTGCTGCTACTGGACTTTCTGATCTGTTGCTTTGTCTGGTGCAGGTTGGAGTATAAAATTTGGCTTTTTTTTAAAAGCATAAGAAACACAGTTCAATTCAATTTTATTTATATAGCGCCAAATCACAACAACAGTTGCCTCAAGGCGCTTTATATTTTAGGGTAAAACCCTACAACATGTAAGTCTAACGGTTCCTGTTAGACTTACATGGTAAAAGCTTCTTTTGGCTACTCCCTTATTTGCAGGGGGTTGCCATAGCTGATGGATCCACATATTTGATTTGGAACAGATTTTTGTGGGGACACAACCTGCTCAGGGATTTGTGTCTCCTCCTGATCTTCAGTCTGAGATCTTTCACATGTTAGGTGAATGTGTTAACCACTACGCTAGTTGATACTTATACAGTCAAAAGTTGAAAGAAGTGCACAGTACACCTTTATTTTGAAAATCAGGCACATTAAAGAATACATGGTGATATACTAACTAAATGAGGGCTTTTATTTTGAAAATCAGACATCGCTGAAGTTAGAAGAATAACTTCTTGTATGAAACTAAGGGTTTTACTTTAAAAAGTCCATGAAAAAATTTGAAAAATCCACAAAATTATTGTGAATGCTTAATCAGCATTCACATTAATAAAGAATTTAGCTGACAACAACATATACTGGGACTGTTTACTTTGCAACAATCTCACCAAATACATATCTTTATTAGAGTCTGGCCAAAACTACTACTGATATCAATGCACACTAGATGGCTTCATAGGAAATAAAAATTATGCAAAAATTCCTTAAAAATATACATTATTTATGCACAGTAATTAGTATGGGAGAGAAATCAAACCCTTTAGGCCATTATTTGCATGTTTCTTACAATATAAACTAACTGACTAGACTGAATCTTTTTACTCATCAATTAAACTGGTCTTTATAATTGTATATAATTATTTTATGTTCCATACTGTTAATCTGTATCACGTCTCGTGTGATTGCTGGCTTATCTTGTCTTCTTAGTTCTTACTTTGCCTGTGTGTTTATGACTGTTTCCTTTCCCCTGGGTGTCTTGTTTCTCTGTGTTAGTCTTAGTATTATGAAGGTTAATTACTCGTGTGTGTGGGGTTTTTTTTGTTTTTTTAATGTTTTTACTTTCCTCATTTGTTCTTTTCCCCACCCTTGTTACTGTCTTGATTGAGTTCATAGTATATACAGCCTGTGCATTAGTCTTCGTCAGATCCTCACTAATCTTCCTCCTGTTCCTGCATCTTCGGTTGATTTGGTTAGTTTATTGCCCTTTGTCCTGCTACAACTGTGCAGTGCTTTTTGTTCACCATAAGTTCTCAATAAAGGTCTTTTTATTTTACTACAAGTCTTGAGTGCAATGCTTTCAGCAGTTGGGCCCACATAAAAACTTTCATTAGCTTTTATAGCCAACCTGACAGTCTGTTCAGGTCTTCCTTGGACTATTTGAGATATTTTGCTCTCTTAGCTGAGTGTAGTAATGACATTGCGTCCTCAGTAACTACGTAACTTTCATTTGCACATTTCAGCAAACATAACCACATTAAAATGAGCTTGTCCTGCACTTTCATAAGTGCTCCTAATGTTATTCAGCAGGCAAACCACAGGCTTGATGAATACGTTTTCACAGGAAGTGGGTTATGTAGTCGAAATGATAATAAGGATGTATTACAGTAAAATGCAAACACACAGTGGTATCATTCTGTAGTGTAAATGACTCACTGACCTTTATTCTTATGAAAACAATATTTGCTTTTATTCACAAAACCTGAATATTAATAGGCTGGCCTGTTCTCCTGCATTCATTTTATTCACATTTATTCTTTTTTAAGTTGTACTCGTTATCCTTTTCTCCTTGAAGACTTCATTAGACTCTTCACCTTTACTGAAATGAAAAAAAAAATCCTAAAACAGTCCGTATCAATAAAAAATTACTCATGGGTGATGGCAGAAGAACTCAGTTACACATTTCTTCGGGTACACATTTCACACTCACTCACACAACAACAAGCCCCCACTTTTCAACCCTGAACAAGTGTCTTCGGGTTCAACTGGACATTCAGTTTTATTTTCTGTCATTCACCACAGGTTATGTCCACGATATTTAATTAAGGAGCTGAATTCTATTCAAATATACAACAGAAAAAGTTACAGAAGCTGAACAATTTGTGATGGACATCCAGTAAAGTATTATATATTATAATAATAAGCCCTCACATGCATGGCTTCTAATTAGGATCATTTGAATCCTGTATTACGCAATAAATCAGAGCTGAATCCTCTTTATAGGCCATTTTATCCTTGCACAGGCCTTTTGGATCCCATTGAGCCTTTTGGATCTCCATTATAGCAGCACCCTGCTGCTATAATGGAGATGCTAATAGCATTACAGTTTGGAATATACAGAGATATGGCAGAGTTTGATGAGTACATAAACAACCACGCTGTTTTGTAATGACACCTGCATGGGTCATTTGGAGCTTCAGTTCCATTCTTTGCTGCTTTTTTCTTTTATATTGTCTCTCTCTATCTTGTCTCTTTTATATTGTCTCTCTACTACTCTCTTGCTCTACACCCTATGGTCTGTTTGGCAGTGTCATGTCATGTTTGTTGAGTATCTGCCCACAAGAACACCAGGAGCCTCAAAAGTTCCAGGCTTATTATTGACCTTGTTTGGAAATATGCTCTATCAAAGTGTGGCTCCTGCTGTGTAACCTAAACTTGATGCTCTGTCTCGAAGCGGGTCCCTGTCTCACCACCACTAAAAGAGTCCACAACCATACTAGCAACTCGTGGAGGCTGTACTTAAGAACAGCAGTGATTTCAAACCAGGATGATGATGAGAATAATTAGCACAAAGTAGAGTTATGGCTGAAGGAAATGGCATTTGAGCTATGCCATTTATAAAATGAGGTGGAGGGACTCTCTCTCTCCTCCACTAGATCCCATAAAATATAGCTGCTTTTACAGTTTTCTTTCATGATTAATTAACTGAGTTGGGAGTTACTAGAGGGGTGTTATGAGACTTCTCTGAAAAGCAATAATAATATGTTCCTCTAAACCATAGATTTAGGGACTCTAACATATTTGGGGGCTTGTCCAGGATTTGGACCGGGACCTAACACAAGCTAACATTCATTATTAGGCACAGAGTACAGTTCTAGTTGATGGATATGGTATTTCATTTGCACCAAAGTTGTTACAGTTCACCCTGAGGGAGGCATTAATGTGTATACCAAAATTCATGGAACTCCAGTCATTCAAACTTTTTAGGACCACAAATCATAACCTTGTAACAGTCAGCAGCTTCATCCTCTGGGGACTTCTGGAGAGTCATCTCCTAGGCATCATGGGGAGCTACAAAATTTCACACCAGTCTATTTAATAGAAACAACATGGACAAATTTCACTAGAAACAAAATGTCAGTGTGATTCATTCTTTGGGGATGTTGAATTTGGACTGACAGGCTGACACTGCCAGCCCTAGAGCACTGACTTTGACCCTGGAGCCTTATTCAACAACAAACCAACAATGGGAATGACCTTACAAAAAATATATTAATACACAAATTCTAAATATGTTGTAGTGTTTAGTATAGTATTTTTTGTTGTTGTTATTTCTGGGTTGCATACAGCAGCATACTAGATATTTTCTTGTTGGAAAAAAGAGAAAACATTTTAATATAAATATAGCACTGACATTTTTTTTTTTTTGGTCTATTTATCCATCCATTTTTCTTCCACTTATCCAGTTCAGGGTTACAGGGGGGCTGGAGCCTATCCCAACTGTCATAGGGTGGGATGCACCCTGGACTGTGGGAGGAAGCTGAAATACCCAGAGAGAACCAAAACAACCAGGAGGCGCAAACTCCACACAGGAGTGTGGTGGATTTGAACCCAGGGCCTTCTTGCTGTGAGGCAACATTGCTAACCACTGCACGACCATACTGCCCACATTTTGGTGTGTTTTAATATTTTTAAGATGGATGGATGCTAATTAGTGGAAAATTTCAGGTCTTTGATCAAACTGGGCTGCCATCCTAGTATTAAGTTGCTCCTTCACAACAAAATGTCAGACAACAATGGTGCATTGACCAGAGGGATATTAGCAAAATCAAGCATATTTGAAAATCAGTGACTGTACACAGACTCCCCTACTGTTCTTGGACTATCATCAAAGTCTTGCAGTAGGTTCGAGCCAAACACAAAGCTTGTCCCCAACAAAGATCAAAGCGCAGTTGAGGCTTTTATGTGGCCCACTGCATTGTGTTCATCATGAGCCACTTCGCCTTTTGTTCATTCATGTAAATGGAGATGATGAAAGAGGTGGTGTTGTTGCAGACAAGCCAATCTGAGTCGTGCTCTGAGAGACCAGCTGAACAACCTGGCTTCTCCTCTCAAATCCCTTCTTCGCTGCCTGTAAGCTCCTACACTATATCTTCGTGGCTCACTGAAATATTAATCAGGCCTGGAGCAAAAACAGTAAAGCCACATAATCACATACACAGGACCAAATGTGAATGAACACACGTCCACAGACATACACACATTGTTCAGAACATGGGACGTGTATAATTCAGTGGCTCAGTACTTTTGATATCTAGTGGCTGCATGTCTCAGACATAACTTCCCCCCCCAGAGACAATAAAGGAAACTGCAAAGCCCTGCTACCCTGCTGCTGTTCACTGAACACAAAGCATGTACACTTGAAAATGGCCCTCCTCCTATATTTCACACCAAAGACTGGGTTAATTGCTTTGAATCAGCTTGTATTGCTTGGATGTGCAATACACCATCTGACGTTACAGTTTTATGCTCTTAACAGTAATTAATTCAGTCACCCAAAAGGAGGCTCTGTACAGTAACAAATGGAGATGTCAATAACCAGTCATGTAGGCATGGCAAGCACAGACAAGAGCAGCAAATTTGTGGAAGGCAATATACCCATTTTGCTTGCAGCTGCTGCAGTTTCTGGGCTTATGGTTTCCAAGACATAATTGAATTTGAATGTATTTCGTGACCTATAAAGGTCAGTGCTTCTTCATGGCATTTTTCATCCTATGTTAAAAAAACTATCTATCTATCTATCTATATCTATATATATATATATATATATATATATATATATATATATATACACATACATACATACATACATACATACACATACACACACACACACACACACACACACACATAAATTTAGGAAATTTGTGTTTGGTCGATTATTTCTTTGTTGTAACAATGCTTCTTGGTAATAAATACTCCTGTGTGGTGTCGTTTATTAGATTGGATGAAGTCTGAAGAAACAAGACACATTGGCAATTCAATAATTTATTAATTTAACAAACAGGGGTCTCAGTAGCATGTGGAAGAACCATACACAGTCACAACAGCCTGGCACCTCCTTCTCATGCTGGTCACCAGCTTGAAGTTGCCCTATGGCACGGGCCCTATCCACATCAGTCAAACGTGGCATGCTTGGAGCAGACACCAACTGACCGCTGTAGCAGGGTCCAAGATCACAGGAGCCAATCAGGCACCTGATTAGCAGCACCTGGGGTAAAAGAAGCTCAAAACAAGAGTCAATAGCAGCATTAGCTGTTTGGCATTGGCAGAGAAGATTTGGCGGGTTCTTCATGGGCGCAACCCACGTACTCAGCTCTGCTGCTTAACCCACAAATGCATTTTCCTTACAAATGTGGCACCATTTAAAGGGAAATAAACAGGGTTTCCAACAGTATGAGATTTGTTGCCAAGAAGCATTGTTACAACAAAGAAATAATTGACAAAACACAAATTTCCTTACTTTTTGTGCTAAGTTTATATATATATATATATATATATATAGGTGTGTGTGTGTATTCAGACCCCCCTTCACTTTTTTCAATTTTGTTATGTTGCAACCTGATGCACCCCATAATGGCAAATTGAAAACAGAATTTTAGGGCATTTTTTTTAAATGTATCGAAAAGAAAAAACTCATATCACATTTACATAAGTATTCAGACCCTTTATTTAGCACTTCGTTGACACACCTTTGGCAGCAATTACAGCCTCGAGTCCTTTTGATTATGATGTAACAAGCTTTGCACACCTGGATTGGGGGATTTTCGGCAAATCCTCTCAAGCTCAGTCAGGTTGGATGGGGAATGTCAGTGGACAGTCATTTTCAGGTCTCTCCAGAGATGTTTGATAGGGTTCAAGTCAGGGCTCTGGCTGGGCCACTCTGGGACATTCACAGAGTTGTCCCTAAGCCACTCCTGTGTTGTCTTCGCTGTGTGCTTAGTGTCATTGTCATGTTGGAAGGTGAACCTTCGGCCCAGTCTGAGGTTCTGAGTACTGTGGAACAGGTTTTCTTTGAGGATATCTCTGTACTTTGCTCCATTCAGCTTTTCCTCAACCCTGATTTTCTTTTTATTAAATTTACAAAAACATCCTAATCCTAAAATTCTGTTTTCAGTTTGTCATTATGGGGTACTGAATGTAGATTAATGAGAAAAAAATGAATTTAAACTATTGTGGCATCAGGCTGCAACATAACAAAACTGAAAAAAGTAAAGGGGGTCTGAATACTTTCTGAACCCACTGCATATCATCTACAGACATCTGAGACTGAGCCATTTAAAATTTTTGGCATCCTATATTCTCATAAGTTTCAGTCACTTTTTGACTGATTTTTTTCTTGTGTCTGAATAAATAGTATGCACTGAGAGAGAACAAACTGCTGTACAAGGAAGCAAAAATCATGCAAAGTGCCATCAAGAAGATGCCAGCAGTTGTCAGTTTAAATGTTCTTAGCCATGCTGAGGCCAGCTTACTACATTTGAGCTCTGTCGCTGCATGTGTCAGCTCATCCCAGTCCACTGTTTGTCACAAAGACAGCAGCAGTCACAGATTATGGCACTGTTTATGCACAGCCTAGTTTCACACAAAGTTGGGAATGAAAAGAAGATCAGGGGTTACTCTCTTTACACTTGAGCACATACACTCCCACAAATCCTTGTACTTCTCTGTGCAGTTTGTAAGTGTTAATGTTTCTCTGCAGCAGTCACACAATGCACCTGATCCGACCAACAGTGTATCTGCAACCAGAAAGATCACTGAACAATGAACAAAGACGGACAAATGGACAACAAGCTCTACACACCTTTTTCTTACGTACACATCACATAAGGATTAACCACAACAACTACTGGTGCAGAGCTCCATTAGTTTTCCTCTACTGGTGCTGAAACCCGCTAGTCCCCAAGGGAAACTGGGTGGTGCGTGCTCAAAGCTGAATGAATCACTGAGGAAATTTGGGTAAAATTCTGACTTTCTTTAACGCACACACGCAAAAACCATTTGGGCAAACATAAGAGTTCCAGCAACATTTCAGTTATATAACTTCAATCAGAAGACACAAAGACATTTTTGAGTGAATTAACCACCAGGCAGAACTTGCAAAAAAAAGAACTGTTTTTACAAGAAGAAGACCAACAGCAGCAGCATAAACAGTCTGGGCTGAAGAAACCTCTCCCGGACATCGGAAATGACCATTTCAAAGTAGTTTTGTAGGGCTGAGAATCACGTTGCATAAGGTCTTCGTGATCGTGTTGTGTCCACCCGCTGTACCACCAGGCATCGCAGGACAAACACGCTGCATGAACTCTAATTCCAGCGTCTCGTTAACCTGTTTAAAATGTCACCTGAATGGACCACGACACTAACTAGATTCAAATGTCGAAATTGTGTGCGCGTGAAATTCCGTTCAAGTCACTTTCTTTGCAGGTCTAATGAGTCATGACATTAACTGAGCCTAAGGCTCTTCCTCCCACGCCTCTCCAGCCCACTCCTCTCTTTATTTGAGGCGCTCCTCTGCTGCAGCCCTCAGAGCAGCAGGCGCCCAGTCAGCGCAGCTCTCTCCTGCCGCCGCGGAGGGACGAGAGCTACAGCCTTGTCACGTTTTCCTGGATTTACCTTCAGCTCGTCAAGATGAGACTTATTTTAGTTGTGTTTGCGGTTGCGGCTCTGTTGACAGGTAGGTGAAAGAGTTATGCTTTTCTTCTTCCTGAGTGCTGGGCATTAAGTTTGTTCAGGACCATGGACAGAGACGCCATCTACTCCTTCAGTACAAGCAAACTATTCACACATCCACGTACGTGTTTAAAACGCATGCTTTTTTTTTTTTCATGCAGAAAATCATACGCTTCCAGTTGGCAAAGAAGAACAGAGAAACGATGTGGTATGTTTTGGTCTGGTTTGATTTTTATTTTTTTAATCAAAGCATTTTCTGTGCAAAGAGCTGCATATTTAGTTTATTTGAATTTTGCAGGTAACACGTTGTTTGGTTGAAGTCCTGTCCAAAGCTCTCTCCAAACCGGACTCTGAGTTGGATCAGCAATGCAAGGATATCATCCAAGCAGGTCTGTAGCACAAGAGATCCGACAGATAATTCCAGACATGGTTATTTGTTGATTTGTTTTACGTTCACAGAGATAAAACAGGAGTTTTAAGAAAGACTATTTGCTGACGCAGCAATCGGGTGGCAGAAAGAAGCTCAAAGCTTTAAAGAGACATAAAATCAACCAACGGTTTACATAAAAAGAATGATAGCAGTTATCATGTCACTTCTCTACAACCAAAAAAAAAAAAAAAAAAAAAAAAAAAAAAATTTCAAATTTTTTTTTTAAAAAAAAAAATTTTTTTTTTTATTTAAAATTTAAAATT
>VUQI01063220.1:21065-44516 GCA_015106735.1 Paratilapia polleni | reverse complement strand
ATATTTAGATAATAATCAAATGTAAAATTAGGATTCCAGCTTCATCTAATGAAAATTCAAGTTGGGCAAATTATTATTATTTTTTTTTTAACCTGTCCTGTCTGGCAGCTTTAGCAAGCAGAATGATGAACTGAATGCCCTGTTGTGCCAAACACATTTGCTTTGCCAAGAGGAGCTCTATAAACTCTCTATAGGCTCCTCTTAGTCCATTTCTTTTTATTTTATTTCTATTTATTTTATTATTTATTATCTAAATTGATATATGATAATGCCAGAACTGAAAGGCGTTAATTAATTGCGTTAACATTAATAATCAGGGTGAGAAGCCACACCCATGCCCCCCGGGAGCCAGAGGCAGACAGAGACAGGCCCAGGACACCTGGGCCATCCAAACACCCCCAAGAGTACTGAAGTCCAGAGGCCACAAGTCCCAATGATAACTGCGTGTCCACACCAGCAGGAGGAAGAGGGAGGCCCCAGACAGAGCCACCGCGGCTCTGGCCCAAAGGGCAAGAGCCCCAGAGGGCCAGAGGCAATGGGCAGCCGACCGCACCAGAGAATGGCCAACCCAACGCAAACCGAGGACAGGGCCCCAGGGCCCCGGGCGCCCAAGAACCGCCCGCCTCCATCAGAGACCCAGCATTGTTCTATTTATGTTTTTGGACTGGTTTTACGTGAGTTTGGAATGAATTTTAGTGATTTGGTCCTACACACTTACTTGCCTCAAACTGTCCATTGAGGGATGGGCCAAGGTATTTTTTTAAACTGAACTGAAAGTAACATCACAAAAAACATGCCACAAGTTTTCTTCTGAGTGAGATTGAGAGCACATTTTATACAGATATTTGTATCCCCAGAGGATGAATGATAACTTTGATGATGCCTCGACTTCACTCCTTTTCGCCTCCACGGTCTGTCAGTTTAATTTATAAAATCTCTACATAGCCACTGGGTGGATTACCAAGAAACTTGGTGCAGACATTCATGTCCCCTTCAGGATGACCCAACCATAACTTAAAGGTACAGATATGCCCACCAACCTGCTATATAGTAGTTTGTGTTTAATGCATGTTAACAAATGTTTAGCTCAAAGTCGCAGCATACCTCACAGAACTACTCATATTGATACAGACTCCTAATTTTGTTTTTCCCAGCTGCTCTAACTGCTATCATGAAATAAGTTCATCCAAGTACTGTTTCTGTCAAGATCTGGGTTTATCTGCTTTAAGCATGCATAAAGTGGCACCCTACTTTAAACAAGGACATTCTGTCCCTCCCCAAAAATAATTCAAGCACCCCCCCAACTTGTGCATGAGCTCTTGCCCTCTAAATATCCGAGCACAATCCTCCTCAGCATATGTTAGCTGAAGTTTTACAGCATTAACACCCATCAGAGTCTTTATTCCATGCCTTAACCCTGCCAGATCCACCTGTAAAGCACTGTTCAACAGAATATTTCAATCTGAATGTCTGTAGAAATAAAATTAGAGACAATCTGAATATATCACTAAGTGTTGGAACAAATGGACAACATAGACTGTATATGAAGATCTTTATACACATTTATACTGATGTCTTTATCCACAGTCTATATCAGACGTATATTGGTGATGCTATCGCAAATTAAAGAAACATGTTTTGCCATCTTAAACAGTTCTTATGGGTACCTTTTAGGGAAAAAGCAGGACTCTGAAAGTTCAGTGGCTGAAGTGTCCAAATTATGAAGACTAAAACAAGAATTCAGAAAGAGTAAAACTGAAACCGATGCAAATCACAGAGGAAAAAATAACCTTTTCAACCTTTGCATTTTAAATAAACTGATAAACACAGGATACTAGATGAACAAACTTTGTTTTATTGTAATTACAGTCTTATTTACCGAATGTCAATAATTAATGTTATTATTAGGTCAACTGAAAGGATTTGTATGTCTCCAAAAGCAAGTGTCAGCACTTTCAATGTTTTGGAGAATGACCCAAATATCAGTTTGAACTCTCTGTGTCCACAGATAGGTCCACAGTGTGTGCCTAGTTTAGCATAGACAGGTAAACTGGAAGCAGTGAGAAAACAGGTAGCCTTCCCCAGAACAGCAGAAGTTACTCACCAGTAACTCTGATATTGTCTTATTGATGTCTCCTTGTTAGCTAGCCAATTAGCTACTAAGGCTACATCCACACTAATGCGCCTCACTGTTTTGCAAATAAAAAGTGGCCTTTTTCAAGTTGAGCATTTTAGTTTTCAGAAATTAGGAAAGTAGTTCCCACAAGAAGGATGAAATCATGGAAGCCACGTGAGCCTAGCTACAGTATGATGTTTGACCTGAAACTAAAACTGCAGGTCAGGTGCAGTTGCTGTAAAAAGTTTACAAATCACTACTAATGCAACTATATTACCATTATAATTTTAGAAACCAAGTGGCTGATTTGTCTTTCTTTCTTCTGTGAGCGTGACTTCTCAGCAGTGTGAGAGGAATTAGGTGAGTAGCTGTAGCTCGCTGTGGTCATACTGCCCTCAGCAGAAGACCGTCATCAGGACTAATAGGATTGGCTCTTTACTTATTCAGCTCCTTGTGCATGCACACTCTACAAACACAGACATGTTCAGCAGCTTCATTCACGTACTACACAAGTAAGCCTATAAGCAAGAGCAGGTTTGTCTGTGTGTCTGAGTGAGAGAGAGAGACGAATTCAGCCTCTCTGCTCTTTCAGGCTCCCTGCCAGTGTTGTTGGCATAATGCAGAAATCACCCTCTCTTTTGTTTTTTTTCCTCTCACTTTATTATGTCTTTCTCTCTTCAAGCCTGTCTCACATCATTTCTTTATCACCCTCCGTGTTTTCCATATTTCCATCTTAACAGGCTCGTCCATCTAAGAAACCAACTTGACATCCTGTGGAAAACAGGCGATCTGCTCCAGTATATGCATGCAAATGCATATACTGTGCATAAGTTACAGTCAGAGTGCAACACATTACTACATTAGTGATCTGTTCCAAGGTCAACTGCTAGAAAAAAAGCGAACCCCTTTTCAGACAGTCACGCACTGACTGACACTGTTGTCACTCTGCAGCCATTTATCCTTTTGCAGGACAGTATCTGTTGTACAAAATAACCCAATCAAGACAAAATTTTAGCATGTTGTAGGCTGAAAGGAAATGATCTGTATCCATCCAGTACTGACAACGAAACAAGTAAAAATTAAGTCAGATTGGAGGCCAAGGTTCATAACTTCATTATGAAGCACAACCAAAACAGAGAAGACAATATTTCAAACCCAAAAATGAATGTATGGATTATACATATAAATTAGTTTTTGGTATTATTTTATGAGCCATATTAAAACCTTTAAGTTTAGAAACACAAGTCAGAGGAGATTACACTCTATTACTAGTTTTAAAGTCCAGGACGTCAAAATTCAAAAATTTGTTTTAGCCATTTAATGGCTCCTGCATCCTTGTCTTAGGATGATTATTTTAACTCAAAATAGTCGACTTGAACACATTGCACGCTTATCTCACAGATGTATAAGGAGGGCAGAATTAGGCTAAGCCTTTAAACCTAAGCTTTGCTTTAAGTTTTTACAGTGGTCACTCACAGTGCTGCTGCACAGAAAGCAATTTCTCCATAGGCCACCATTAAAAAAAAGACATGAAAATCTTTTGAGAGGTCACTTCCAACTGATTCTCTGACTGAAACTTTAATGTATGGGGGTTTTATATTAATAAAACCTGTCAAGCACCTACAAAAGTGAGCTTTATTTATAACGTCACCACAATGTGTAGCAGGAACATGTGGGTGGGGTCAGAAGATCAAACACATATCTGTAGGGGACGCAGAATGTGGCAGCAAACTCAGAAGCTAGAAACTTTTTGAGTTCATGCGCCATTTTTATATAAGTGAAAGGCGTCATCTTTGAGTCCAGTCCTCTTTAATACATCCACTGCATACATGGAAGCGCTCGACATATGAGCACCAGAAAGCATGATGGCAACTTCTTGGCAGCAAGAAGAAGAGCTACTTTGTTTTTCTGTGTTTGGCTGGACAACATGAAAAAACATGAAAATAGTGTGTGCAAGCACAAATCAAGAACAGGGGTGAAGGGTGTGAAATATGTTACACAAATAACACTGCCTTTGAAGTGCAGGCTGTCCGTGCAGTGTCAAATTTTACATGTGGATGTCACAGAGGAGTTCATGAAAGGGTGCACACATTTGGCCGGCTGACAAAATTTATGGCACTTAGACCTATGTGTGCAAACACGCAGATGCAGAAACCATGTCATACCCCCTCTCTCCCTTCACCAGGGATGTCATATGGACCAGTACTTTGGTACCAAGTCAATGCTAAAACTCCAAAAACATGACAGCACTTGGTTTTTCATAGCAGGTACCATGGATGCTACAGGTGGCAAGAGTTCTACATGGAGATATTTTGTGTTTGAGTTGGCTGATCAGGAACTAAAAAGCATTTCATCCAGCATTGGTCCATTTAAAAGTCTGGTTCTCCCACCTCGATCTTTATCCCAAAATTTACCTTGATACCTGTTAAATTTCTTTTCTCTCTAAGCTCTACGCAGGAAGTTTACAAAAGAAAAGCAACTCTGTCATTGCCAGAGCTACTGTGGCCATAACTTGGGTCCTTGAAACAACAAGGTCTGGACATAAAATAGGTCATGGGCCTACTTCTGATGGGTCCCCACTCGACAAGAGTATCAATGTGTATCTGTGGCTTCTGGTCCCAGGACGGCTAATTACTTTCTGCTTTGAGTCCTTAGCTGTAAAAAACAAGAACTATTGCTTTATATTCCTGCCCAAAAGTTTCTAGCTGCTGTAAAGAAGGGCAGGGCACGCCCATTAACATCATCAGCCCAACTGTGCTCATTGTTTTAGTTGAATGCGCTGAGCTATAATGAGAGTCAGCCCTCATTTCCATTCAGTAGTGCAGCTTCATCTGAGCCTTAACCGCTCCACACGGCCTTACTTGGCTTGCCAATTTCACTTGTACTGTAACTCTAATTTCACCTAAAACTTAATCTTATTCTTAATCTATCATTGATATCAATTATACAGTGGAATGAAGGCATCAACAACTGTTTGTAAGCAGAGCACACGTCCTCTGTGGTTGAGACAAGTGGATCCATCGCTTCGGGTGGACTGATGGATTACAGTGTTATTAGAGATGTAACAGGAACCCACAGATATAAACATGTAGATGTCCGGGCTTGTGAGATGCATCTCTGCCACCACCATCCTGCTCAGGGTTTCTGATTCATTCCTAGGTAAATATTTTAATTTACTAAACATCAAGCAACACAGGCAACAAGCTGTTTTATAATATTTTACTGTTATGAACATGTTTAATTTGATGTACTTTGTAAGTTGACTTAATAAAGCCAAATGTCTGAAACTTTTATTTCAAGTCAAACTCTGACAGGACATTGCAGCACAGTCTCTTCGTGATATAGACAGGACCTACAATCTATTGATTTGTGTTGCTGGACACGAATTTTCAGCTTTTTTCGTGTTCCTCAACATGAATTTCTCTACATTATTTCATGTCCCTCAACACGATTTTTCCATCACTCCGTTCTCATGTGTACTGATTAAAAACCAAGAAAAACGCCGCGTTTGGAGGCTGGAGGGCTGGTGGAGGAATAAGTCTGTGGACTTTCATACCAGCGACGCAAGTTGGAGTCATACCTCTCACTGTTTTTCACTTTTCATTTTTATATACGTTGTTCATTACAAATATGTTGTTTGCAAAGGGTTAGGCATTAAAACCTACTTGGTTAGGGTTAGGCAATTAAAATGTACTGGGTTAGGGTTACAACTTACACACTACTTCATTAGCTTCACAAAAATATTAACGTTGGCTTTTAAAATATAAGGCCTCTGCTGTATTTCACAACTTTATTTTACTGGTTGCCATGGTGACACCTGCCTGCAAATTCGTGCTTGATAACATGAAAAACCTTAACAATTTGATTACTTTTTCGTGAGTATTTCATGAATTTCTGTGAGACCGGGCTGGACATTATGGACTACTTACGTTTAAACATTGGGAATAATCCTGTCAAGTTTTACATTTTACAGTGGAGCAGCAAAAAAGAAGCTGTAGTATTGTAATACTCTTTTTAAATATTACAGTCATGTGGAAAAAAATTTTTTTCACAGGACTCCATGAAGTGTGTGAAAAACTAAGTACACCTTTACTGCTTCCATAGAAATTAAGAGGGTAAGTGGCAGCATGCTGCCAATAACCAAGTGCACTTGATTAACTGATCATCAGCAAGTGTGACCACTTCCATAAAAGCAGACGTTTTGGCAGTTTGCTGGTCTGTAGCATTCAGGTGTATGTTAACACAATGCCACAATCTTTCCAGGTGTGGATGTCCCAGCAAATTCAGCCCAAGATCAGACCATGCAGTGCTCAAAGAAACTGCCAAAAACCCAAGAGCTACATCTCAGACTCTACGGTCCTCAGTCAGTGTGTTAAATGTTTAAGTTCATGACAGTGCAATAAGAAAAAGACTGAACAGGTATTGCTTGTTATGAAGGGCTGCCAGGAGAAAGCCTCTTCTCTCTATAAAAAACATGGCAGCACAGCTTAGGTTTGCAAAGTTGCATCTGAACAAACCACAAGACTTCTGGAACAATGTCCCTTGGACAGACGAGACCAAAGTAGAGATGTTTGGCCTTAATGCACAGCGCCATGTTTGGCAAAAAACAAACACGGCATATCAGCACAAACACCTCATACCAACTGTCAAGCACGGTTGTGAAGGAGTGATGAAATGAGCTTGTTTTGTAGCCACGGGACCCGGGCACCTTGAAGTCATTGAGTCGACCATGAACTCCTCTGTATACCAAAGTATTCTAGAGTGAAATGTGAGGCCATCTGTCTGACAGCTAAAGCTTGACTCTAACTGGGTCATGATCCCATTCATAACAGCAAATCTAAAACAAAAAGGAAATAATCAAGGTGTTGCAATGGCCCAGTCAAAGTCCAGACCTCAACCCACTACTGAAATGCTGTGGTGGGACCTTAAGGGAGCTGTGATTTTTGAGTATCATCTTCTACTAATAATAATGCACCGTAGTCGCTAACATGTTTTCTTTGTCTTTAGATAAGAAAAAAACTCAGTAATTTTTTAAAAGCAGTAATTTACTGTTACTGGCCTTTTTGCTGAGAGTTAGTGCAGAACTGTAAATATGAGGAAGATCAACAGTCATTTAGATTAGCTAAGGATCATAGACTGGAAGCTGGCTCTCTCTAAAGACAATAATGTGTTTACCAAAATGCTCACTAATTAACAAGCTGTCTCCTATTTGTTTAATCACAAACAAAGAGAAATATAAAAATGATCTGCTGAGGTTTCACAAGAAGTAAATTACAAGCTGTGCCTGCTGTATTCTTGGCAGGACGCTTGTTCTGTAACAGTAAACGTTAAAACAAAATGCAAAGTTAGGGGGAAATATTCTTAGTAACTACTTAGCATTTAACACTCAGAGAAATTGCCTGAACAGGGCTGTGTGGGTGAGATTTGATTGACAGTGGCCTTAAAGCAACCCCACACATGTCATCAGCTTTTAATTCAAGTTTCATTAAATCCTGATTGGTGCATGATCTGTGCCAGCTTCAAACCAGTTGATTTTTGGATTAACCGGGACCTAGCACATTACTTCATTCAAAGAAAAAAAAGGAAGGCAGACAGACAGATCCTGCGCCTACAATTCCCTACCTGGACAGAGCAATCTCAGCCTTCTGCCGGGCGATATCTGCTGCCTTCTGCGCTCCCTCCACGGCTCGGTCCACCTTCTCCCTGATCTTACTGGCTCGGAGGGGGATCAGGTTCTTCCTCTTGCCGCTCACCAGGATGTTCTGCTTGTACTTCCCTTCCTCTTTTGTGCCATCAGGAAACGTGGTGCAACCGTAGCCGTGCCGCTTGTTGCTGAGCCACTCCCCTTCGTACTGCAACCCGTCAGACCGCCGACTCACACCGAATCCGGTCCGCTTGTCGTTCTTCCACTCCCCGCAGTAGGTCTCTGTTGCTGTGGCGTCCACATCGTCGTCAGCAACGGTCAATTCTGTGTCTGCATCTCCGAGGCTGGAAGAGATGAAAGGTTACATTAAAATACTAAATATTCAATCATGTTTTTGAGTAAAACAAAGTTTGGAAAGAACAGAAAATGGCTGCTCTGTAGGTAAGTTACAACCTGTCAGCTTTGTCATTGCTGCTAGGTGCTGTTACTGGAAAAGTGTCATGTTAGGTGTTGGTCAGAGCTCACAGAAGTCTATTAAAGTGTGGTTAAGAAAAATATGCAGCATACAAATTCATCCTCTAATCAGTAATTTAATGAATACCAATTATGCGGATTTCCATCTCACTCTATATTTTTATTTTTGCAGTCTTCTACAGTAGCATTGTATGATTCACAGATCAAAATAATAATTATTTTGCTTTTACTGGGCCTTGGTGGAGCCTCTCAGTTCATCCTCTGTCTGAAACAAGGTGTTTAATTCCAGACTCATGGTCCACGAAAACAAAAAGGTCACATAGAACAGCCAGGGCCTGAGCTCTGTGCGGAGGTGACTATATTAGAAACATCTGTTATTGCCAACAATTAGGTTAAGAGGTGATGACTCTTGTAATTGGTCACTTTAAAATAAGACATCTCAATCCAGCATACCTGGAATTTGATGCCAACCACTTCCAGTGTAACATTTAAGCCAGATTAAAAAGCTGATGTTCAAGCAATGAATGAAACCTGTGGTAAACTTCTTCTCAGGCAACGGGCCAGCTGACCTGTACACTGACCTCTGATCTATAGTCTGCTTTGGGCTGCATCCCAATCCATTTTAAAGGCACTTAAGCAGAACAGGTGTTTGTTGTTTCCTCGAATCCATGTCCTCCGGATGAAGGACAGTTCCCTTTCATAGTACGTCATTTCACTACCCCGTGACAGAGTTGATATCTGACTCACCAGACTCTACTAAACACGTTTCAAAGTCATTACAGCCACACTCTTTCATAACTAGACTTCCCCTTATGTGAATTGAGAATTAAAGCCATAATAGGTATTATCTTTTATGGTTTTATGGTGGATAGGTTCGTGTTAGCTCAAGTTGCTTTGTAGGTAAATACTGCTGTTAAGTTAGAAACCTGTCAGAATCCTAAATTTATGACTTTACAGTACATTTTAACTTGTCAGGGGTAAACAGATAGATCACGAAACAGAAACAAAAAGAAAACACATTGTACCTCATGTAACATGTTGGCTTGTAGCAATAGGCAATGACAGTGAGTGTGGGTATGATTTTTCTAGAAGCAGTCAATGAAGGATCAGTTTTGACCTCAGATATGTACTGCAATACTGTTGCTACCAATTCACAAAGTGGTAGCCAACCAACAGAGTATGCTGGATTTAACTGAGCCATGAAACAGTCTTGAAACTGTGATGAAAAATGGTGTTTGAGAATGAAAGTTTTGGCAGACTGTCCCAAAACTGAATGAAAATTATCCTCGCAATTTTTTTTGTGGGTTTTTTTGGTTTCGGGTATCTGTAGATCATACTGTTGACCTGCTGCAGAGGTTGTCCAAACCCACCACCTCTATCATCTACTACACATCTATCATTACCTGATGGTAGAGTTGATATCAGATGCAGCAGAGGACACAGTACTCATGCCGGCTTCACTCCTGAACGAGCTCTGTTTAGACCTCTGGGATGCCAAAGAGCTCCTGGACTCTGACTTCCTCAGTTTGAGACCAGACAGGATGGATCTCCGAAAAAGCCCGCCTTTCCTTTTCCCCTTCAGCAGCTCAGCCTCGCTGTGTGCCGTCAGCACGAAACCTCCCCGAGACACTGCGGGGCTGCTGCCGCTACTGCCTGTGCTGCACATGGAGACGCTGGTGGTCAGAGTGCCGGGAATGGGAGGAGGTCCGGGAACCACTGCCCCAGTCCGGTCCAGCAGAGCTGTACCATTGCTGTGCTCTGAACCGGAGCGGAGAGAGTTTATGGAGGTACGAAGCGGGGAGCGGATAACAGCTGCCATACCGTATGGGACACTCTGACGAACTCCGTAGCCATGGCGCATCCCGCCAACCCACTGACCCTGAAATGTTCCTGGGGAGAGGAGAGAGATATGGATTGGGCTTGATCAGCTAACAGGATTTTGCACATGGCGCTGCACAAACACAAAAATCTCAGCTGTGAACAACAATATATATGGAAGCTCTTTGATGAAGGCAAAAAAGTGATAATAATTCACACATAATGATTAATTTGCAAACCTCCATTGTGTCAACTGACACTACAGTTTTCACAGCTTTGGTGACAGATGCATAAATGCAAACCTTCTAATTCAAAAAAGGGAGGAAAACTGCTTTAACATGTCTCTCTGTGGGTTAAACCAATAATTTCAAAAGTGATCATTTCAATCAGCTGTTAAGCAAAATACATGCAGTCACATTAACTAGGATGTGCCGAGAGGTGCAGCCAAGCAGCAACCTCCAGGGTGAAAAATGAAGCCAACAGAAGTGTTAAAAAGTGCAGTTCCTTGAACAGCCACTTGAGGTTGGCTCCAAAAAACGAGTCCCATGTTAAAATGGCAAACTTTACAGTCAATATCAAGTGACTGACTGCAATTTAATATTGCAGTCAGTCACTTGCTACCTAGCCAGCACTAGCATTAGCTGATAACTCCCCAGCTGTATCCCCGGTCCAAATATGGTCCCGCCTGTTTAAAAAAAAACAAGACAGTGACAGCCAAATTATCAAACTGGAGGCTTCAAAAAGTAATCCAAAAACCAATTAGTGTTTTTTTGTTTTTTGTTTTTTTAACCAGGGGCTAAGTCCATCTTTTGTATACAGTCTGTGAGTAGAACATGCTTGAAACTTGTATGTATAATATTTAGTGACAACATATGCTGTATATACAGTAGAGTCAAATTATCACATAATATTTCCTACTAAATAGTAACAATCACTAGACCCTAACTGCAGAACTCAGGAGGTGTCGTCATACCTGTCATGGCTGGGCTAATGATAGTCAGTCACAACATAGCTTCTCTCTGTTTTCTCTCTGCTTTGCTCTGCTGGTATGTTCACTATTGCACACCCTTTTGTTTTTGATAGAGAAGGAGAGGAAGTGCAAAGAGGAGTGAGGGGTTTGTGACATTAACATAGTGGAAATTGTACATTGGGTACTGCAGTTATGTGGTACATGCACTAACCTAAGGCTACCGTGACCCCGAGAGCACCATTTCATTCAGCAGAAGACTACTAAAGAGGGAAAATTAAGCTGTTGGAGCAAACAAGTTTTCTAAGGTCAGTAAGCAAACTCCTTAGCTCAATAGCTCAGCTTGACTCCATCTGTTTGTACCAAATAGCTTTCTGCAATTTGTTGCTCTTTCATGAACATAAAACAGATCAGGTATTAAGCTATAATAACCTCTTCTATTCTGAACTCTCTGGATGTCCATCCACTCAAAGGTCAGTACTTAGAACAGTTCACACCTGGCCAACTGCAAAAATTCCCATTCTAAAGCGACGACTGACGACCTGGAAAAAATATAATAATAATAACACAAAACTGCAACAATTTCCTATTTGACCAGCAATATTTTAAAGTTAAAGCACCAGCATCTGATTTTGGTTCTCAGTAAAGGTGAGGCTAACATCTTACAGTACAGCACACAGAAAGCATGTTGGCAGATCCTGACAAACAAGCTAGGAACAACTTGATACTTAAAGCATTCAAAGCATCATTAATGAGTAGTTTGTGAATTACTGAATTAATCGTTATACAGATGATGATAATAAAAAATTATTAGAGAACAGACTTAATCCAGAGATGTTTTGTTCATCTGTGAGTAATGCACACTTACACCAGTCATTACAAATTACCTACTTTTTGTGCACTCTCTGATTTTAATTTAAATGTAAATTTCTCTGCAATAAAAACACTTTGTTTTTTGTGATGATTTGTTTTAGGTAATTGCATGAAAAGCAATTTGGAGTTATTCATTCTATAGTTCATTCATGATCAGGCTGTTTTCTTGTCAATTTGTTCCTCACTAGTTCCTCTGCTCACATTTTTTTGTGTTCTCTGTTGTAAAGTGTTTGGAGATAGTACATGGGAGTGGCTTCCTCTTGGCACTCCCATTCATTCACACCATGCCTCTGCACTACCCGCATTCCCTGCTACATAACAGTCCTTATATCTCCGTGTTGCTGAAAAGTAGGGCATCTGAGTGTGCATATGCATGTTCCATCATTCCTCTCTCTCTCTCTTACTCTCCACGGAAGTGTGTGTTCCAATAGGAGGGCAAGTAATCCATCCCGCCTGCCCATACCTCTGATGTAACAGCACTCTGATTCATTCTGTAGCAAACGCACTCGCTCGAACCAAACTACATGACCATATAAGGACTGCAACCACATTCTCTGTCTCCATCACAAACACACACAAACATTTCCCTAGTGGGCTCAAGTGTCAGTGAAATGGGAAGTACTGAATGAAGCCAATCTTATAAGCCAATCGCATTCTAAGACGCACAGTAACACGCTCACACAGCCACAACAAGCACACGCACTCTGCTTTCAAAAGCCCGCGTGAGCAGTGGTGTTAAATCTGAACCTGCCCCCATCATCAGGACGATATGCTGCCTCATACCACCATGCGCACACACACACACACGCACACAAACAAACAGAGGCTGTGTCACAGACAGCTGGCCAGCACATCTGGCAAGGCCTTTGTAATCACATCAGTACACAGCTGTACGACCATATGAAAGACAGATCAAAGAACGCTCACACACGCGTGCACGAACAAGCACCTGTGCAACAGCTTGACAAGATTACCATTTCATTAAATGGCCGCCAGAATGCTCCAAGGCCAGCAGAAGAAGAGCGATGGTCCTGAGCGTCCAGAGCCAGGCCGAGCATCACCTGTGATTCTGTGTGTTTGTGCTGACAGAGCAGTTTGTGCAACAGGTCACATTTACTTAAAAAGGGAGTTGGTAAAAATCTTTTTTTTTTTTAAAAAAGCAGTGCAACCCAAGTAATAGCTGCATCCAAACAAAAAATAAACACACATACTAATGCTGAGCTAGCTTTGACTATGTGTTCTCACTTAAAAATCCAAAATAAATTCTAACAAAGGAGACACTATAACTATTAAATTGATTTTTGACGGTGCTGCTCATGTACACAACTTTCCTACAAAACAGGAGCACAGTGTAAGTTACAACTGCATTGAAAGATCAGGGTATGACTACATTTTGAGGAAAAAACATTTATTGATTTAGTCATTTTATTGCCAGTTCTTTAAAGAGTGAATTTCTTTCCTTTCTTGCTGAGAGCTAAACGAGAACATGAAGCTGCAGGCAGGAGGCTCAATGCACAGACTGAAAATAAGAGAAAACAGCTAGCATGGCTTCACCCAAAGGTGAACTCATTACACCTTACACTTTCATTCATACCCATTTTACATGAAGATATTGTTGATGGAAAAGAAATATTCAGGCATATGACATTTATAAATAAACCTGTTTTACCTGTTGTTGTACACATATAAATACACAGCTAGTTAGCTGTTAGTTTGAACTCCTGGATTTTGTTACCTTATGACAGAGCCAGTCTGCCTTTCTCCCATTGTTTCTACTCTAGCTAAACTGACTGTAGTTTTGTATCAGCTATACAAAAATGAGTGAGAGAGCAAATAAGTGCATTTCCCAAAAATAATGAACTATTCCTTTAAGTTGCCGTTTGAGTAAAATGGTAAAATGGGACAAGAATTGTTTCATTTCCTGTTACAGTACAACTTCTAAGTAGGTTGATTTCTTATATACTAATAGAAAAAATATTCTACCAAAAATTGTATATTACAAATATCAGTTATATAAAGTGTACTATAGTTAGTTGTAGTACAGTCTGCGAGCCCATTCACTGTGCTGGATGGCTTAGCCTCTGGGGGCAATGGCCAGTGTTTCTGGGCTACTAGAGTACCCAGTGGACATTTGGGCCTAGACTTCCTATCCTGTGTGCTGGTCATTATTTACAGTCAGATTATGAAAGAAGACAAATATTTAAAATAGCTAATAACAAGCTAAATCATCAGATGATGATTGAAAGTTTCAATTTTGCATTTGCCTCTATTGTGACCCTCTTTTGCTTTTTCAAATGGAAACCAAAAGCTTCCAGTACCAAAGTCTTGATTACAGATTCTGAATATTCTGCCTACCTGTTTATAGAGATTTGTATGTAGTATGGATCCAAACACATCTACACTTTGTTAAGCTTAATTTAGACGTTTGCGGTGAATCTATGCAGAGCCTACGACATAGGCTAAACAAGAGGCCGCCGTCGTTGCCTGCATTTATTCCTGCACGGGCTGCATTGATGCAACATGTAGTTTCATTTCTAGGCTAGTGCATGTCAGGTTACGGTGTAGGGTTTCAGAAAGGTTTGTGGTTAAAATGTACCTATGGCACAGATTTAACGCAGAAGCATAAATCTGCTGTTACACACTGAATGTTTTATATGTTCAGTGTAATGGATACTTATATAGTGCTTTTCTAGTCTTACTGACCACACACAAAGCACTTTAGACAACAAGTCACATTTTAACCATACATTCATACAGCACTTTATTATATTACCAATTAACCTGACATGCATGTCTTTGGACTGTGGGAAGAAGCCTTAGTACCCAGAGGAAGCCCACACAAGCACAGGGAGGGCATGCAAATTCCACACAGCCAGAATTTGAACCAGAAACCTTCTTGCTGGCAGGCGACAGTGCTAACCACTGCACTACCATGCCGCCAAGCTCAGTGTATGCATAATACTGCACACGAAGAGTATAGGAATCAAGAAAAAAAATGTTTTACAAAATCTTGCATGCCACCATAAATTTATGAATACGCATTTATCCCACACTTGTAATGTATTGGATTATGATTAGCTAAATTGGGTCTAGATTATTTCTAAACCTTGTTATTCATACATTTTGTCCACTGCATTTAAATACAGTAACTATTTCTGTGAATACTGAAAAAAGCTTTCAGTATGACACAATATAAGATGGTAGCAGCTTCCGAAATGCCCTTTAAGTTGAATCAGCACCTCTCTAAAACACTAACAGAAACTAAACATTAAAAACCTGCAAGTAGGTGGGAGTTATTGAGGGCTGCTGTTCTATATTAGTTGCAGCTAGGTGTACCAAGAAAATAAATATATGTGAAGCAGTGTGTGAGTTTTAGCTTTTTCATGATTTCTTGGAAGCGTACACCACCCTCAGTCTGCCTGCCGCTCTCCATGGTGCTGAAAAATACAGTGTAAGGAGCAGGCAGCTGGCAGTGATTTTCCTGCAATATCACACCTATATACAGTCTTGTTGAAAGCAAGTGGAGTGGGTAACTGTATAGGAGTTTTCTGACAGAAGATACATTAGATTGAGTTATCATCCTCCCATCATGTGCACTGTGAACCTGTCATAGATGCATCAAAAAAAAAAAAACACTTTTGGGATGTCAAGGCTTCAACCTCAGGAGTACAGTTGCAAGGAGAATCTGCTTCACAGCTCCCACGCCAAAACAATTTCACTTATTCTGCCTGGAGGCAAACAGGAAGCAAATGCAAAGCATGCAGTCCTACAACCCGGACTGCAAATACTGCAATGGCAGCCGCACGGAAAGAGTTAACGCGGTGAGATCAAAGCTGCGGAAACATCACAGAGTCACAGCGATCTGATCACGCGCTAACCCCCAGGCTGAATTCATAATTGTCTCTTTAACATATGTGCGTGTCTGTCCTCTGTTTCTAGGTTAAAAACCCTCTGTCTTATCGGGTCTGTATTTCATTCAGAGTAAAGAGAAATCTTTACAGTATTGCTGTACTGTACACAAAAAATATTTTGATTACAAGACTTCAAAATTTAGCCACTTGTCTGTGATTCATAGGCTGTGGTTCATGTGTGTTTGTGTTATTGCATAGCAGATTACTTTACACCTCAAAGTATTGAATCGTGATACACAGCAGTTGCAAAGAGAAAACATGGAGCAAGACAAGCTGGGAAGGAGCTCAAACTGGTTATTGTATGAATTATAAATGTGTTGTTTCTCCATGTCAGCACTTGCTCTTGTATATATGAGAGAGATGGAGAGGGAGAATAACGTAAGACAAGGCCAAGTTTATCAAACCTTTTTTCTTTCTTTATGTTTCAGACCGCCTGCACTAATGGAGGTTTGTTAGCATAATAATAATAAGGTTACAAATAATAATGAATAATAAAAAAATAATAAATGGACTGGACACAAATTACTGTACAGTATAGCCAGACTTCCTTTAGCAAAAAAGAAAAAAAGTAAAACCCTCCCTCATTACTGCCTCACTTCCCACAGTAATTTCAAAAACTCTTTAATAATCAAGAGTGCTGATGATGTTGTAGCACCATAGACTGTAAAGACACTGTGAAACTATCCATTGGTTGGTGGGCTACTATTTCATGGCATCCAGTTTGGCATCTTGGTTGCCATCACATTGTCGTTTAATGGATCCAGAAGTGAAGACAAGAAGGTGGAGGGCTAAATTATGAGCTAACGCTAGCTGGCTCAGTTAACAAGGTGCATCTATAGACTGTATGTTTAATATGCAATCTGGTAGTGTTAGATTACAAATAAACTCACTAAAAAAACTACAGTTAACTGCACAGCAAGTCTTACCCTATAATTTGTTAGGTAGGGGGTTTAAAAACATGATTCAAGGCACCAACAACACAAAAACAGTAGAGAGGTCATCCAGTTAGGCAACAATCTGTCTGCAACAATCTGGCAACCGCCAGTCACAAGGGAAAAATTTGTATTACCCAACCTGTTGCGAGTGGTTGGTGGAGGCTGCTGGGAAAAGCTGTGAAATTGATTGCTAAAGCCCCATTCATGCAGACCTAGGGAGAGTCATCCCCTGGTAACCACCGGTTGCTAGGCAAAAGTGTGCATTCTGCGACCGGTTGGCGAGTTGTTGCTGGAGGTTGCTGGCAGTCGCTACCATGAAACAAAGACAAATATGATGCTGCACCAAAAAACTCTGTGATTTCTTCAGTCACTAGCGGATTGCTGTGGTTGCCCACAGTTTGCATGGAAGGTTACTGGCTGTCGCTGGGTGAAATAGGTGGAAAAGAGGGTGCTGCAAAAAATACCTCCTTGTGATTGTTTTGGTTGCTCCTTGTGATTTCTTCAGTCACTAGCAGGTTGCTGTGGTTGCCCGTAGTTTGCATGGAACATGCCAATTTGTCTGCAAACACTCACAAACTCCTCGCTAAGCAGTACGGAAACTGTGAGAAGTGCGATGCAGATTGGATAAGGAGAATGTTCACCTTCAAAGTAAAAGTTGTGCCTTTTGAAACATGTTGGCTGCTTAGGCACAACTTTTATTTTGAAGGCGAATGTTCTCCGTTTCCAGTTTGTGTTGCATTTTTTCATGTTCACTAATGCTCAGAGAGTAGCTGTCAAGTGTTTGTAGACAAGTCGGCATGTTCCATGCAAATTAGGGGCGACCGCATCAACCTGCTTGTGACCGAAGAAATCACAAGGAGCAACCAAAACAATCACAAGATGGTGCAGCACCCTCTTTGTGACCTATTTCACCCAGCGACAGCCAGCAACCACCAACCAGTTGGGGAATACACATTTTCCCTAGCGACCGATGGTTGCCAGGTGGTCACCGACCGCTGTTAACATGTTTTTTTGTTTTGCTGTAAAGTTGGACGTTTTAACATGAACTTTTGGAGTAAGACTCAAGTGGCCATTTGAAGAACTGCAGTTTTCAGCACTTTAGCATCAGCTTTTTTTCCAGCCCAGGCGGTTGCTGTTCATGTAGCACCACACCATCCCAAGTGCTTCTAGGGCAAACTCCGTCTGCCCAGATAGTAATACATCAACAGTGGTATGGGGCAGACTTCCAAGATAGATATTTAGAGTTTTCATGATTTAGTCAGCACTGTTAATCCTCACTACAAACATCAAACTTCTCTCATTACATAAGCTAAAGCCTGCAGATGGGTTGTTGTTTTTAGTTTTAGAGAAGGTGCATAACAGCAATGGCCCTGGAAAAAAAAAATTTATAAAAAAAGAGAAATAAGTTACACTTCTGAAAACTGAAAAGCTGAGGAAATAGATTCCTCGATCCCATTATTTATGGGTGTTTTACACTTCTTTTTTTAAACTAATTTTTTTAAAGAGAAAGAATGAAATTTTGTGCAGTCCTTTAGACCATTGTATATTCATATTGTATTTTATTTGCTACACAGTGAAGCAGACTGTGGTGAAATAACTACTGAAGAGAGACAAAGAGAGATGGCCCTGAGGATCTGGTGCACAGACACATCAGCTGGGGGGAGAAAAGCAACAACTACACAGACAGAAGGAAAGACAGATGGTATCTAAAGACAGGTAGACAAGACAACTGACAGGCAACAAGCCAAAGAGATCGGCAGGATAAACAGCGATACAGACAGGCTGTGCAGGCATGCAAACAAACACGCTAAACTATGGTCAAATCACTGAACACTGAAAGCAGGGGAAGTCTGTCCAAAGCTAAACCTCTCCCTGCGTAAATCACTGTGTGGGACCATTATCCGTTTAAGAGATTTTGCCTGGGCCCTTTTTTTCTGTCTGAGTCTTTCAGATTTCCATTTGAGGATTATTTATCTGCTCAGAAATTTCATGAAAAAGACCCAATGATAACACGGTGGCATGCTGATGACCTGAACATCTAAAAATGCCCACACATATCTGTCATTTTCTAACCAGTGTTTTCATAATAATAGTTTGTCCAACTACAAATGGGTTGTTTTCACTATGGCACTTCAAACAAATCAAACAAATGTCCTTGTGTGTCCTTAGTCTCAGACAGATGTTCATTCCTCATGAAACATTTAGTGTATTTCAAATTCTCATTGTTTACATCCATGTTTGCCAACTGGTGTTCTTCTTTTTTTTTGTGCTTTTTAGGGATCACAGCAGAGGAAGTATCTAAATCAAGTGAGGTGTTCAGAGGGGGTTTGCAAAACAAATGCAAAGTTTATTTGCAGGTTTTTATGGGCATCCAATTTCATGGCAGAAGGCAAGGCTGTACAGTACAGGTAAACTATCTTTTAATGTTTTACTTTTACTTTTTTAACTTAAAATTTCTCCACACAGTCAGTGTAATTTTGCTTTAACCTCAGGATGAATTTGATTTTAATAAATGCCCCACACTATCAGTATTTGCCATATTCAGGCTTGTGAAACAGGTTGAGGTGAGCGGTTCTTCATGGTAGTCCCACTTGTAGAACTGTGATCACATTACTTGTTGTTGTTGTTAATGATGTGATGGTTGAGCAACTTGTTGATTTTTATTAATTTTTTTGAGGCCTTCATGTGGACCAAATTGTATGTGAGAAGGCTACTTGAGGCATGCAACAATAGAATCTTATTATTTTTTCAATTATTTTTTCAATTGAAAATAAAACCATGTCTGTAAGTTTGGCCCTGATCCCCGTTTTCCACTGTGACCCTTAGTGAAACTGAGATCCACAGTCTTGTACTGAGGTTTAAATTTCTTGCATGTTCATTTTTCTTAGAATATGGAAAGTAACCCACAGAGCATGCTTCATTTTTTCAGAAAGAAACACTAAATGAGAGAATGTATTGATGTCAACAGCTCAATGAAGAAGAGCATCAAAAAAGAAATGCATCATGGTCTGGCAATCAAAAATAAACTAGCAGGATGGCAGAGCTCATAAAAAATACCAGACAAGTAAAAGAAGCCTGAAAGACCAGTGAAAGACCAGCGGAACAAGAAATACTGAAGGGGATAAGCAGCAAAGGTCATAAATAAATCAAAGAAGAAACGGGATCAAGACCTTCCAGCAACATGGTGAAGATGCTTTTTCTTTTACATCAAGACAGCATACAGGGTGACCTCATCAATTGTGCAAACCACCGTGGGATTACAATACTATCCCTACCAGGCAAAGTGCTTAACAGGATCATCGTGCACAGAATAAAGGAATTAGTCAGCATTCAGCTCCATTGGGTTTCACAGAGAACAGATCCTGTACTAACCGAGACACTTTATTACCACTGAGCAAGGCTGGACTACAGCTTTCTAAAGCATTTGTCTGCATGCACCATGAAGGGCAACTCAAATACATGTCCAAGGAGTAGGCTGTGATAAGTAAAAGATGCCTATTTTCGCCTTTTCTATTTTTGCTAGCAACAATTTGGAATTTGGCCATAACTTGTCAACCTGTACTTTTTAGGTGAAACTTATCGACAGATGGGTGAGAACACCACTATAGCAAATTCACTGGTCCAGTGGTGGCCCTTGGTAACTTTTTGTGTGGCCTGTGACAAGAGAAAGAATCCCTCATAATGTAATACTACAATAGACAGAGGCACTGATATACACAAAGAGAGCATTTCTCTTTAATTTCAACTCTTCTGTTCTACCTGTCAACTGACAAATACAAGAAGGAAGGTTTTAAAAAACACTAACTAGTACAAAAATGACAATAACCAACATAAACCACCTCTCTAAATGACACATTGCAAACACCAGGTAAATGTGTTGAGAGCATTTCCTGTACTACCTACAGTTGGGTCCACATGTTTTTGGACAATGAAACATTTTTAGCAATTGTGCCTCTGTACTCCACCAAAGTGGATTTTAAATTAAACAATCAAGATGTAACTGCAGTGCAGACTTTCAGCTTTAATTTAAGGGGTTTAACAAATGTACTGTATTAGCTGTTGAGGACTTACAGCCATTTTTATACACAGCCCCCCATTTTCAGAGGCTCAAAAGTAATTGGACAATTGAAAGACAAGCAGTTTTATTCCCAGGTTGTTATTCCATGACAAATTAAGCAGATAAAAGATCTGATTCCAAGTGCTAAACTTGCATTTGGTAGCTGTTCACTGGAACTGAAAAACTAAAATAAACCTATAAGAGAGACAGTAAAAACTTTAGGAGTGGCCAAAACAACAATCTGGTACATTCTTAAAAAGAAAGAATGCACTGGCCAGCTCAGCAACACCAAAATACCACAGAAGACAACTAAAGTGGATGATCATAGAATTCTTTCCTTGGTTAAGAGAAACAACTTCAAAACATTTAACCAAGTTGAAAACACTCTCGAGGAGGTAGGCGTATCACTGTCAAAGTCTACAATCAAGAAACGCCTTCATGAATGGAAATACAGAGGGGTTTACAACAAGGTGCAAACCGCTGGTTACACTCAGGAACAAGAAGGCCAGACAAGACTTTGCCACAAAAACATCCCAAGAGCCTACACAGTTCTGAAAAAAAAATCTTTGGATAGATGAAGCTAAGATTAACTTGTACCAGAATGATGAGAAGAGAAAAGTATCGAGAAGGAGAGAAACAGCTCATGATCTGAAGCATACCACATCATCTGTCAAACACGGTGGAGGCAATGTTATGGCACAGGCATGTATGCCTGCCAGTGGAACTGGGCCACCAGAGTTTATCGATGATGTGACTGCTGATAGAAGTAGCAGGATGAAGTGTACAGGCCTATACTCTCTGCTCTGATTCGGCCAAATACTGCAAAACTGATCAGACGGTGCTTCACGGTGCAAATGGATAATGACCCAAAGCAAACTGCAAAAGCAACCAAGAGTTTCTCAAGGCAAAGAAGTGGAATGTTCTTCAATGAGCACAGAGCATGCTGTTCGGTTACTGAAGACAAAACTGAAGGCAGAGAGACCCACAAATAAGCAGCAACTGAAGGCGGCTACAGTAAAGGCATAAAAGAGCATCTCAAGGGAGGAAACACAGCATTTGGTGTGACTTTTAGACTTGCATAACATAATTTTAAATTACGTTAGTTTGTCCCATTAATTTTAAACTTCTGAAAACAGGGGACTATATATAAAATTAAAGCTGAAATTAAATTAAAGCAATTAGAGGTGAAAATCTGCACTTCACTCACTTCTTGAATGTTTTACTTAAAATCCGCTGTGGTGCTATAAAGAGGCAAAATTACAAAAAAATATGTCATTGTCCAAAAACTTATGGACCTATATTTGCATTTGCCACAGTCATAAATGTAGTTCTATTACAATAAAGGGTGTAAAACTGTGAGAAACCTACATTTTTGGTTGAAAAATGAAAATGAAGGCAAGTGTTGTTTAAGTGTAAAAATAATAGGAAACAGTAACAGTACCACAAAAAAACAGTAACTGAATGAAATGAGGTCTAAAAAGCACACACACAAAAATACAGTAACACACAGGACAAAAAACAAACTCCTGAAAGTTAGGTAACATACACTACTACTAACCCTCTTGCCACCTGGTTAGGAGTTTGCAGGTCTTCTCCTCAAGAAGAGGAAAAAATGGCATGCACTACAAAAGAATAGGCAAAAAAAAAAAAAAACAAACACAAAAAATAGGCATCTAACAATTTGAGAGCCTTTATTTTGAAACTAATATGTTTTTGGTTGAGTTCTAACCTTCCTGTATGTATGTATTTCTGGACACTCAGGAATTTTTCTTCATTGGTTCCTTCTTTTATGTCATGCATTTTCCCATAAATGAAGGTGCCTATGTTATTTAATAGTCCTAAAACAATCTACAGCTGGTAGAAACACGGAAGGCATGAAGGAAAGGAGATGGCCAACAAACTGGAGCAAACGGAGTAGTGGATAAATCAACTGGCTGATGACGAGATTTATCGTCAAATGCTTTTTATAAGTCCTTTAAATATTTTCAAGCAAAATGCATAAAATTTGCTGGTCTCAAATGTGAAACTTTGCTATTCTTGTTAAACAAAGGAGTGTTTCTTTTCGTCTAAGGATAGCTGCTTTTCATATCGTGCAGAATAATAAATCATGTACAGTGGTGTGAAAAAGTGTTTGCCCCCTTCCTGATTTCCTATTTTTTTTTTTGCATGTTTGTCACACTTAAATGTTTCAGATCATCAAACTAATTTAAATATTAGACAAAGATAACACAAGTAAACACAAAATGCAGTTTGTAAATGACAATTTCATTTATTAAAGGAAAAAAGATATCCAAACCTCTTGTTAAATCATGAATTAACTGGGATTAACCACATTTTTTAGAAAGCTGAGTTCAATTTTACCAGCCACACCCAGGCCTGATTACTGCCAGACCTGTTTAATCATGAAATCACTTAAACAGAACCTGTCTGACAAAGTGAAGTAGGCTAAAAGATCTCAAAAAGCAACACATCATGCCATGATGATCCCCAAGACTTTTGGGAAAATATTCTGTGGACTGATGAGACAAAAGTTGAACTTTTTGGAAGGTTTGCGTCCTGTTACATCTGGTGTAAAACTAACACAGCATTTCATAAAAAGAGCATCATACCAACAGTCAAACGTGGTGGTGGTAGTGTGATGGTCTGGGGCGGCTTT
>VUQI01063220.1:0-13402 GCA_015106735.1 Paratilapia polleni | reverse complement strand
AAGTGTGACAATGCAAGGAGCAGAGGTCGTGAAGGTGGATGAGTTTAAATACCTGAGGTTCACCATCCAAAGCAACAGACAGTGCACAAAGGAGGTGAAGAAGACTACAAAATTTCAGAAGGTAGTGCCCTTTTTTCCACTCAATTCCCCAGAACCAGGTGCTTAGTCTGTCCAGTCAGGCAAAAGCTCTCAAAGAAATTACACTTCTGATTTAAATTAGGCCAAATCTGGTGCTTTGAAGAGAGGATCTTTGTGAAACAGTTTACACCAACTATTGATTATTGTTGTTTTAAATTAAAGTTCTATTTTATTAAAGATGTATTTAATAAAATATTTTTAACCAAAACTTCTTCTGTTTGTAGTTCTTTTGGCTGGAGACACTGAAGTTCTGTCAGCATTTAAAAACAGAGTTACTGAAAATGCTTTTAAATGCTCTTTTATTCCATAAAACACTCCAGTAACATACAATATCAAAATTATTATTAAATAAACCTGAAAAACAAAACACTTATTATCGTGAATGGTGGGATAACAGACCCAAAGGCAGACACTGGAGGCCGACAGGCTAAACAGAAGTGAGTCATTTATTGAGACTGTTTTAAAAAATCCATGGTTACATAATCCAAAAACAAAGTAACAAAAAATAAGATGCACAGAAGACACATAGTGAAACACAGCAGGATGTTAACAGAGGTCAAGACAAAGATTGAGGGGAAGGACTGGATTATTTATACACATGAGGTAATCAGGGAAGTGGAAACAGGAGGGTAACTAGACACTGCTGTGAACAATCAAGATGAAGGCTACGTACACACGTACACGGGTATTTTGGTTTGGGCTTTAAAAAATACCCGTGTACGTATGGACGTAGCCGAAGAGACAGGGAAGGAAGTGCAAACTCAAAACAAGACCCAGGAAACAAATCCTGACACTTCTGTCTCCAGTAACAGCAACTTTTAACCATTTCCCAGTTCTAACATGTTCATCTTCATTCCCTCTTCTTCTTCAGGTCTTCCTGGAGCAATGGGTGTTCCCGGCATTCCCGGCAGTGTCGGCCGCAGTTACGGCATCGGCTACACTCTGGTGAAGCACAGCCAGAGCCCCCAGGTTCCCATGTGTCCTCAGGGCATGGACAAACTATGGGAGGGCTACAGTCTGCTGTACGTGGAGGGACAGGAGAAGGCTCACAACCAAGACCTCGGTATGAAAATGCTCATTCTCATACAGCTATGCATTGTAAAATACTAGATACCGACATCTTTGTGTAGCACAATTAAAGGTGTAAAACCTCCCTTTGTCATTTCAGGTCAGCCAGGGTCGTGCCTCCCCAGGTTCAGCACTATCCCCTTCCTCTACTGCTCCCCCAACGAGGTCTGCTACTACGCCAGCCGCAACGATAAGTCTTACTGGCTCTCCACGACCGCACCGATACCCATGATGCCTGTGGCAGAGGAGCAGATACGACCCTACATCAGCAGGTACTGTACGCTGTGTTACTTACAGGACAGTCAAACTGCCTATCATACAGTACATGTGCATATAACTAATGAAGCTTTTACCTGATTATATGAATGACACAGGTGTTCAGTGTGTGAGGCTCCATCTCAGGCTGTGGCAGTCCACAGTCAGGATTTGACCATCCCCAACTGTCCCTCCGGCTGGAGGAGTCTCTGGATAGGATACTCCTTCCTCATGGTACGCCATTAACTACTGCTTCTAACAAACAGTTACAGATTTAGACCAGAAAACCTTTTATAGTCATTTGCTTTATTTTCAGGTAATCAGCAACTTCACAGAGCTCAAAATGACACCTTTCATTTTGTTTTGTTGGACCAACAGTCCAAAAAGTAGAGATTATACAAAATTAAATTTGTTGACTCAAATACTATTACTATATACTGTGTTGTGACTTTATTTTGGTGAAACTGATGTTTATTTTGTAGTGCATTTTAATAAGCATTTTATGAATTATTGGGTTAAAGGAGAACTATACATTTCATTTAACTGATTGATTGTGACGTGATACTAAGAAAGTTAGTTTAGAAGCCAAATGGTTACATTGTACAGCTGATAACCTTATGGCAATGTCAAATGTCACATAGGGCTGCCTCAGCCTGCTCATACTTGCTGCTGTCTCTGCAAGCCACTTTGCAGCCCACCCCCAACTTCTTTATACCATGCTGTGTCTGACTTTGTATCATATCTGTTGTTGCTGCACTTGCACTGCCTGCCACCATCCCACATCTCCAGTACCTATAGTACCATCAAAAAAACAAATTTCAGATTTTTGGTATTGCGTTGAAACCATAGACAGTATAAAAGATGGACGTAGCTACTGTGACGTCACCCATTGTTAGTGAAGTCTCATTCCGAAGCCTCGGGATGAGCATTTTTGCCGTCTCTGTCTTGGCATTTTGAAAGCGGATGTGACGACTGTGAAACTGCATGAAAGTATTCTGGATAATCCTCCTTTCTGATACTTAGATTGACCAATATTTATAAAATTTATAAAATAGGCTTTAAATAAAATAAATAAATAAAATAGACTGAGACCGTAAACCCAGCAGGAAAATGTTTACAGAGGTCCACGCAGAGTGCACTTTTCCCATAGACTGCTATAGGAACCACAGCTATCGCTCTCTGTTGGCCATTAAAAAGAATGCAGGTTTAAGGCATATACGCATTGGCTTATGAATTGGCCATCTTTTATACTGTCTATGCTTGAAACCAAAGTATCTGCCTTAATGACATCGTCACCGAAGGTACTCACTTTACACAGATATAAAAAGATAAAACAACAAATCATCACATTCGATGAGACAAGAAAATTGTTGGTTAAATGTCACTGCAGGTAAATACTGGTATGTTTATTAATAGTATAAAAGCCAAAAAATCCCCACAAAAGAAAAAATAAAATTGTGTTTCAAGTTCTGCTTTTGTGTACAAGTAAACAGACCAAAATACATGATATTGTGACTAATTATAGATAATAAACTCTCACAGCAGGTGCTTTAGTGTCATGGTTAGAAAATAAGCACTTGCTCCTGTTTTCTAATAGTAGATAATAAACTAGTATTTGAGTGGCTTCATGGTGTAGTGGTTAACAGGTTCCTCTTATACACAAAAGATCCCTTGTGCAAGACCGGGAATAGACACAAACCCAGCCTCAGGGGTCACAAGCTAGTGCATTTCTAGTGCTGGTCCCAAGCCTGGATAAATGGGAGGGTTGCATGTGGATCCATTCGCTGTTGCGATCCCTTGGGAAATAAGGGAGCAGCCAAAGCTGGACTTCTTAAAGATCAAGTTGCATTTTTTTTTGGTATAATTTTTCATGCCCATGCCCATTTCCTGCTCTGTTATATAAATATAATTTTAGTGCATTGTTAGGTGGTTGCCAGGCAATGTGATGGCATCATAATATATCACATATATCATAATATTCAAGTTTTGTGGCTACCAATTAAATGTTATTGTAGTGAAATTAAAATGCACGATGCTTTTTATAAGGTGTTATGGGTGCATAAATGCTAAAAATGGGTCATTTTAGCCCATTGGTAGGTGGTTGCTCGGCAACATGATGACATCATAATATCTGATATAGATAAGAACCTTCAGGGGCTTAAGATGCACCTGGTTGCTCAGGTCTTGATCACGTAGGAGGGGTTCACAGACAGACTTATATTAGGATACATTTACGACAGTATAATGTAGCTATAACTGCTCCAATGCTTTAATTAGGACTAGTGAAAAGAACTCATGGTTGCCATTTATCATTCTAACACAACACACTCTCTGGCATTGAAGTTTTCCGGATTAGCAACTGTTAGAGAAAATAGGGGGCTACATCTCATGCCTCAGCAATAATCATGAGCCATCCAACAGACTTAAAATTAGGTTGTACACTGAAAGCTGGTTATACACTGACATCAGAGCTACTCGTTTAAAGCGAATATATGTCAGTTGCCCTAATGGTGCCAAATGAACGCCAAATACAAACAGTATGTTGAGGTCGTATACCACAAATTCAGAAGTCCTCTCGCAACATCAGCAGGAGAAATCTCGAATCTCTTTTGAAACAAGCAGGAAAAATGTAAACAAAGAAAATAAGAAGCAGGCTTTAGGTGAACTATCATGTTTTGTTTTTCATAAATAAATGTTGAAAAGAATCTTCTAAAACATCCTGCCATCTCTGCCACAGCACACCGCAGCCGGCGGCGAGGGCGGCGGTCAGTCCCTGGTGTCTCCCGGTTCCTGCCTGGAGGACTTCCGTGCAACTCCTTTCATCGAGTGCAACGGCGCCAGGGGCACCTGCCACTACTTCCTCAATAAATACAGCTTCTGGCTGACCACCGTGGATCCCAGAAGTGAGTTTGCCTTCTCGCCAATGCAGGAAACCCTGAAGGAAGGCCAGGAGCGCTCCAGAGTCAGCCGCTGCCAAGTGTGCAGCAAGATCTTATAGTATATAGTATAGGCGCAGGTGAAGGGTGGAGGAGCGAGGGGGAAACATCGGGAGGGGATTCATTAACACTTCAAGGATTAAAAAAAAAAAAGAGGTGATGATGGAGGATGAGATTGAAAAAAGAACATGTGGCTGACTGAAAAGGACCCTTCTCCTGCTTCGCTGATGGTTTCAGAATTGAGTCGAGCAACATTGACCTGGTTTTGAGAGTTTTTTTTTTTAATCCCCTATAGGAATGAATGGCTTATTAAAAAAAAAAAGAAGCTGGAGGTAGGAAGAGGAAAGAGAAGAGTTCCAGTGTGAGCGATCTTCTCTTGATTATCACTGACAATGGTGCTATTGTTTATGTTTGTCTTTCTTATGTGTCTGATTTCTTGTAACGGTTTTCAGCGAGAATCATTCTCGGCTACCTCGGAGAGTGCCCCGCCCCCGCTTTGGAAAGCACTGCTTACATGTGATGCACCTGATCCAAATGTTTTCAGCCCATGAAGTGGCCGTTATCAGTTGTTATCACTCCCGTAGATATTGACAGAAGGCAGGAAGTCTCCCCCACCAGCTCATTATCACCTCATTTAATGGTGGTTGCTGGAATGCCACAGAAGGGCAGAAGGAGGTTGGAATCAGACGATTTCCACACTGAATACAGTTTGTGAGCTCATTATTGTTGTTCACTTAGGTTTAAGACACATACATTTGGTTGCAGTTCGGAAAAGATCACGGTTTGAGTTAAATAAAGCTTTTACAACATTACCCATCTGTGAGAAAGCTCCATTTTCAAGCTTGCCAGAGATCTTACTATAAACGTATTAACATCCACGTAAGATCAAACTGGGTAGCACACTTTCTGCAATACTGGTCAGTACAGGAAGGTGCTTACTTGTCATATCTATGGGAACGACAAGCCTAAAAACGATTTTTAATGGGCTGATTACATTCGAAGTGGGTGATTCGAGCGCTAAATAGAATCTGCCATGTTGAGTGTAAAGGTTAAGAGTGACATCTGCTAGGGAAAACCAAACTCAGAACAGCCTTAGCAACAATCCAAAGTATTCATAAACATGTAAAACTACCAGTGTGTGCCTCATGTAAGCCTGTGTACAATCCACAGTGTGACTCTCTGGTGCTACATTTCCCTGACTTTGACTTTAAAGGCAAGTCAGCTTTTTTTTCATTGCAACAGCTAGAAATGATAATAAAGGACTCTTATTGCACTGATGTGAACTCATAAGGATCAGAACATTTAAAAAAGTCCAGTAAAGGGGTATGTTTCTCCATCTCCACTCTCACAGGTTTTCTTTATGCTGCAATCAAACAAGTGTTTGTTTTTTTTTAATCAACCTTTTTAATCCCTTCATTCACTCTAATTTTGCAGCAGAAAGCAAAACACACACTCTCTGATAGATTGTTAATTATTGCTGTACATAGTGCTTACTGTATTCCCATTAAATCATGTTAGACCGAACGTCTGTGATGTTGTTACTCCTTATGTTCTTCAGATTTTTTTTCCCCCAGTCTGTTTCTTTTCACTGTCCCCGGATAAGTAAGAAGATGGTAAAAGGACTGATTCTGTGCCTTTAAATATAGATTTTGCAAACATAAATGCAGAAATATACAAAAGACAAGATGAGAAGTGATCATTTTTTACATTAACTTTGGTTTGCCACTGAGTGAATCTGTTTGACCTGTGCTTGGACAGTGAAAGCTACAGCAGGACTTGTAACCACTATGACCTGTAGCACATCTCTCTGCTGGTAGCCCTGACTTTATTACTGTGTCAAATGTTATTTTTTTGTCTGTATTGCTTGTTTTGTAATCTAGATTATAATTATTTTGCTTAAGTCACAACACTATCCCCTGGTTTTTATTTACTGAGAAGTGAGGGAACGGGAAGGTAATGATATGTACATTAAATTTTATGGAGGAAAATATACTTGTGGGATGTTTTTAATATGGAAAATATATCCATTTAGCAGATGTTAACAGATTTTATCTCCAGTTCGGACTTCACCACATGTTCAGAGCCAAATGTTAAATGCAGCAGCATACTGTAAGTGCCCTGAGTGACAAAAAGAAATGCAATTTTCCTCAAAGAGGATCCATAACAAAACAATGGAAACATAACATGTATGTTCCTGTAATGCGTGCTCCTGTGCTCACACACTTTGAAATAAAGTTTCAAAACCTACTTTAAAAAAATGCTTTTTTGTTTATTGTTTTCAGCTCAATGTGAGGAACATAACATCTGTATTTTTTAGGTGTTTTTGCGTTTGCTTGTAGTGTAATGTTTGGGGTCATATTCAACCAAATTAACCACTTAGGTTTTTAATGTTCTCATCTTGCACAATTAAGCAATTACTATATTCATACTACAAGCAAGCAAAACTTTATACAGCATATTTCAGTCCAGGTGGAAGCACAGTGTGCCGCACAGAGCATGAACTACCACAGATGCTGCAGACACAAACTATATAGATCATGTAAAACTAAGCAGAGAGACGTAAGAAAGTGAAAGTGAGTAAAAATAATTAAGAACAGCAAACAACAAAAAAGCAACAACAGAATTACACAAAATGATAAGATCCTTAAGTTAAATTAAAAGTAGTAGCAGTCACCATAATGTTAATTTTGCTTTTCTTATTTTCTGTCATATACACACACACACACACACATATACACATACATATATATATATATACACATACATAGCACAAAAAGTAAAGAAATTTGTGTCGATTATTTCTTTGTTGTAACAATGCTTCTTGGCAATAAATCTCATACTGTTGGAAAGCCTGATTATTTCCCTTTAAATGGTGCCACATTTGTAAGGAAAATGTATTTTCTTTACAAAAGGAAAAAAAAAGCAGCAGAGTTGAGTATGTGGGTTGCGCCCATGAAGAACTTGCCAAATCTTCTCTGCCAAACAGCTTACCTCCAGAATTTGGGAGTGGAGAGGATGGAATGCCCTGCCTGCAGTCCTGACCTTAACCCCGTTATAATGACGAACTGCTGTTACTATGACATCTTACTTATAATGTTGGTAATTGCTACACATATCTTGCTACAGATACTAATATACAAATCTCTCACATTGATACATATAATTGGACACATTTGCAACTAATGAATGAGACTCACACAGTGTGTTTAAAAGACATTTATTGTTTGTTTGAATGGTCAGTAGAACAACATAGTATTGTTCCACTTGGCTGTTGATCTGTGTATTATCAAACACATATTATTTATTGTTAGCTAGGTGGCTACTAATGTTAACATACGGGAGACAGTAGAACGTAATCCATCTGCTGAACACACTTACTTCTGCCTATTCTCCATCCTCCCAGGGTGCTCAGGAATATCAATCAATGTATTCATTGACTGATATTCAGGGCTGTTTATTTGTGTTTATTGGGCATTTGGGGTTTGTAAATATGGATGGAGGTTGTAAATGGTTTGGGGAAATTGTTTATGTAAATATTTTATCGTTTTTGTGTCCATAAAAACCTTCTTTGAATCTGCTCATGGTACAAACCCTATACTATTTAAGCAGAGGTTCAGTTAGTGGCTTAGTTGTTGGTTTGTGGGGTTGTGTTCAAACTAGTGTTGGAGTCTGTCTGTAGAAGGTGCTGGCCAGAACTGTTTCTTGTGTCGTGGTGGGGAAAATAAATGTGCTTCACGTTTTAAAACCCCTCTTGGACTTCCTCATATTGCCTCTTTGACCGCTCGACCAAGCTCACACCCATTGCACACTTGTGGGATCAGCTTGGGCGTGCTGTTCGTGCCGGAGTGACCAACACAACCACAATGGCTGACTTGCAACAAATGCTGGTTGAAGAATGGGATGCCATCCCACAGCAGTGTGTGACCAAGCTGGTGACCAGCATGAGGAGGAGGTGCCAGGCTGTTGTGGCTGTGTATGGTTCTTCCACATGCTACTGAGGCCCCTGTTTGTTAAATGAATAAATTGTTGAATTGCCAATATGTCTTGTTTCTTCAGACTTCAATCATCCAATCCAATAAATGACACCAAACAAGAGTCAATGGCAGAATAAGCTGTTTGGCATTGGCAGAGAAGATTTGGCAAGTACTTCATGGGCGCAACCCACATACTCAATTCTGCTGCTCAACCCATAAATGCATTTTCCTTACAAATGTGGCACCATTTAAAGGGAAATAAACAGGCTTTCGAATGGTGTGAGATTTATTGCCAAGAAGAATAGTTACAACAAAGAAATAATCTACCAAGCACAAATTTCCTTACTTTTTGTGCTAAGTTTATAAAGTCAAACTCACTTGGGCAAAAGGTGTGACAATAAAGTCTTCTGCAGTGTGCCTAAGAAAAGAAGGGACAGTTGGAGGAGTTGGAAAACAGAGAAAGAGCAGAATTGATTGCAACATTTCATACATATGGCTACACTCATGCCACACTAATGTCTCTCTTTGTAACTCTTACCCTTCGCTGGCGAGGGAGGAGTTCCGTGAGACTGTCTTGGGTGACATGTCGTAGTCAGAGTCAGAGCGGTACAGGAAGGACTCTCTTCTCTGGCCTTGGGGGAAGGTGGTGTGCAATGTGAGGCTTGGACTCTGGGAGCCCAAAGGGGTATGGCCTGGGGACACACCATTTTCTGCTTCATAACTGGAACATGACAGCAATGATTAGGGAAGACAAAAAAGCTTTCTGCAAGGTGAAATCAATGATCTGATAAGGGCTTAATTGTGTGTGAACCTGTCACAGTCTGCCTGTGTGATGGAGATGCGCGGTGGGATACGAAGGGGAAGAGTTGTGGGACGCGACGCATTGCCCAGGACTTCTGGTGAACGGGTGCGGTCTCGAGGCCGGAGCCAGCAGGGTACCTGGTGAGTTAAAAGGTTAGCTAGGGTTAGTACAGCACAATCTGTATGATGCAATCTATCAATAATCTGTGATTCCAAGTGAAAATATGGGCAAAACTACCCAAGGTCTCAAAATGCCCCAGTTCACTGTGTTATAAATTTAACTGTCTAGAGATATGCACTAATAACTGTAAGTCTTACCAAGGCAAATCTAGTTGTATTACCTTACCTATCCAATACTATATTTAAAATGGACCTGTTATTCTCAAAGCTCCATATTTTTATTTATGGACTCCACTACAGCATCTTATTTATCTTATTTATCTTATCAACTTTTCCTTTAAGGCTTTTGGCTGCCCCTCAGAAACAGAAGGTTTGAGGGGTTTCTGTGCTTCTGTGCTGAGAGCTGTATACATGAGATATTAAGGATATCCAGTGTCAGTGACATCATACAGAGCCAAGAGTAGAAAAAAGTGACTGAAACTCATGGTCAGGTCCACACAAGTGTGTGCAAATGTTAGGTTCCTGAATCTAAAAAAATGTAGCCTATACCTATACCTGTACTCCCACCTTTTTGCTTGTTTACTTTCATGCTGCAATATTTTCAACTTTTTTCTATTCCGTCACACACACACACACACAAAACAACTGTTAGACTTTTGAAACTCAGCAGTTTTAATGAATCTTTCCTTTTTTGTTCCCTTGGGGGGCAAGAGCACAAGCTTTAAAAAACACTAACATATTAACACTGCATTAAGGTATAGTTATAAACAACAACAACAAACAATTTCCTATAGAAAACACTGAGCAGACAAAGAACAACATGTGCATTTCCTTTGAATCATATTTATTGCCACATGATAAATACAAGTCCAAAATTCACTCATCCAATATCACTTTAGCAGTTAAATGTTCCACTAGGCTGTAGCTGCTAAATTTGTCTGTGTTAATGTTTTTTTTTTTTGTTTTTTTTTTACTGAAAACAGCTGTCTGCTATAGATAGATAGATAGACAGATAGATAGATAATAAAAACTGTAGAAATTAATATTGTAAAAGAAAAAATTGTAAAAACAAAATTGTAGCAGCTGTGTCCCTACAAGGTTCCCCTTTCACACTGCACAGTTATTTATTCTGCTGCAGTCTATCATAGTGAACATTTAAGCATTCATATGAAAAGTCTGAAGTTTATTTTGACAATACATAATATCTGATATCAAGACATTAGACTTATGTGTTTTACTTTACTTTTTCCTTCATTCTGTTGAGCTTTTTACCCAGTTTTTGTTTGCTTTATCCTTCAATGGCTTAAAATGCTGTCCCTTTGTGTTTTCAAGGGCTGATTTAACACAACGTCAGGGGTCAATACTGAAAATATACTGTTTGGTTAACTGTGGCCAATGTAGAGGAGGGATAGTGGATATATTGAACAAAGGATGTTGAAGATGGAGCTGCCAGGCAGGAGGAAAAGAGGAAGACCACAGAGAAGGTCCATGGATGTAGTGAAGGAGGACATGCAGAGGGTTGGTGTGACAGAAGAGGATGCTGGGGATAGGGTGACTTGGAGGCAGAAGAAGAAGAAGATTTACAGTAATGTTGTAATATGTAGTAAATATGGGTGCAGTCCTTTAAGAGCACATTGCTCTGGCATGGCACAAGCTCCTAAATTGCTTGAGGGGACAGGTTGCCAAGCACAGGCAGGAAGGGTGGCTGTCACCACGGGCCCCATGGCAACCACTTAGCATGCTAAAGTGGCAATCTCAAATATTTTCATTTGAATATACAGTATGTCTGTTAAGTCACTATGTGTTACAGAATTAGGTACTACAGTCTTGACTGAGCCCATGGCTCTTACAGTGATTACAGTAGTGCAGTATTAACAATGGAGTGTCTGTGGTGTCTTACAGAACAAACAAATGCTATATTAAGTTACTGCTAATGCAAACCTAACACATAATGTTTTGTTTTTTTTAGTGAGCTTAACACCAAGCAGCAACTTCCAGGACTTAAAAATAAAGCCTGTGCAAAGTAACAAGAACTGCAGTTCTTCGAATGGCAACTTGAGGATGACCCCAAAAATGAGTCAATCCCTATAGACTCACATGTTAAACTATCCAAATTTACAGCAGAAATAAGCATGGTTACAGCCGGCTACAAAAAAACGCTTTTGGTCTCTGTAGCTAATTTTTCTTTTCACAACTTCACAACTTTGCAGGTGGTGAATTTTGATATAACTCATATTTTAAGTTGTTTCATGGCTTGCATGCATGCTATGCATTATTGATGATGTGGCTTCTTTGACTAGCAGGTAAATGCCTGCACAGTTGCATCTGGTAGATGTCTTCTAGGCCTAATCAGTCACTGAACTGAACCTCTTGCAGTTGCTGCCTTTTGGAGCATTTTAATGTTATCTGATAAATAATATGGACTGCTTTGTTGTTAATAAACTGTACAGTAGTTCATATAATTACAGTCTGTCAAAGAAGTTTGGGCTTCTCTTTTGAATGACAATCTAGTATTTTATTCGTATTTTGCTTAGCACTAATTACCACGTGTTTACCTTCAGGCATCTTGAAATGCCTCTAGGCACTTATTTGGGCAGTTATTTTAAAGCATTACTTAAACTAACTTTAAGTTCAATGAGCAGTGGAACATAAGAACTGCACATGTACAATGCCTTGCAAAAGTATTCATACTTTTCCACATTTTGTCACATTACAACCACAAACTTATGTATTTTATTAGGATTTTATGTGATAGACCAACACAAAGTAGTACATAATTGTGAAGTGGAAGGAAAAATGATACATGGTGTTCAAAATTTTTTACAAATAAAAATCTGAAAAGTTTAACGTGTGTTAGTATTCAGCCCCCTGAGTCAATACTTTGTCGAACCACCTTTTGCTGCAATTACAGCTGCAAGTCTTTTGGGGTATGTCTCTACCGGCTTTGCACATCTACAGACTGCAATTTTTGCCCATTCTTCTTTGCAAAATAGCTCCAGTTCAGTCAGATTGGATGGAGAGCGTCTGTGAACAGCAATTTTCAAGTCTTACCACAGACTCTCAATAGGATTTAGGTCTTGACTTTGAATGGGCCATTCTAACACATGAATATGCTTTGATCTAAACCCTTCCATTGTAGCTCTGGCTGTATGTTTAGGGTCATTGTCCTGCTGGAAGGTGAACCTCTGCCCTAGTCTCAAGTCTTTTGCAGCCTCTAACAGGTTTTCTTCCAGGATTGCCCTGTATTTAGCTCCATCCATCTTCCCATCAACTCTGACCAGCTGCCCTGTCCCTGCTGAAGAAAAGCATCCCCACAGCATGATGCTGCCACCACCATGTTTGTGAGTTCAGGTTGATGTACAGTGTTTCTGCCACACATAGCTGTAGTGGAAAATTTGTGTTTCACCTTATTTAACCTCTATGTTTTATTGGTATGTAACTGTAACTTTCTTGGGAGTGTGCGAAGCAACTAACTGTAAGCTGTATTCAGGGTCATCACGCACTTTGTGTCTTTGGTATCAGGTTGTTACCTGCATGACTGTGGGAAGAAAACTCCCTACAGCGAAACAGACAAAGATTGTATCCACACAATGGGTATAAAAGAGCAGTTATTATTTTGGTTCTTTTTTAGTGCTGGTGCGAAGACTGTTTGTACTGTATTTGATCTCTTTGCAAAGGTTTTTCTGATTCTCTTTCAAAAAAATCTCAGAAAATCAGTTTGGTTTTGACCCACAGTTTGTTTTTTTCCACAACAATAGCTTTTTGCATGAAGGCCAAAAAGTTGAATTTTGGTCTCATGAGACCAGAGCACCTTCTTTCACATGTTTGCTGTGTCCCCTACATGGCTTGTGGCAAACTGCAAAGAGGACCTCTTCTGGCTTTCTTTCAACAAATTTGTGGAGTGCATGACTAATAGTTGTCCTGTGGACAGATTCTCCCATCTGAGCTGTGGATCTATGCAGCTCATCCAGAGTTACCATGGGCCTCTTGGCTGCTTCTGCTGGTGTGTTCCTTGGTCTTCATGATGCTGTTTGTTCATTAATGTTCTCTAACAAACCTCTGAGGCCTTCATAGAACAGCTGTATTTATACTGAGATTAAAGTTCACACA
>VUQI01063217.1:45229-64734 GCA_015106735.1 Paratilapia polleni | reverse complement strand
AAAAAAAAAAACTGAGTATAATGAGGCTCCCTGTTCCTAAAGTCATTTTTCCTCGTAAAAGTAGCTGTAATCCTGAATTGGGTTAAGAAGCAATATCGTGAGATTTGGGCTGTATAGTAATGTGGATTCACATTTGCATGTTCACCACGCTCTGGTTTCACCGTTCATAAACATAACTGTGCCTGTGATTATGCACCTATGTGTTCTGCATATTTGTCAGTGTCACATTCTTTAGCTGCAGGGAGTTTTGGATTTAAAACATGTTCTTTCCAAAATGTTCAGTATGTTAATGAGACGTGATAAATGCTCCCTTTCGTCATGAAATAAATCTCACGTAACTAATACATGCATGGGATGTACTATGTGACCTATAAAGCTGCATCCAGCAGCAATGTGGCGACCAAAGAACATAGAAAATCAATGATATTCTGCAACTTCAAGCAACAATGGGTGAAAAAACCTTTCTCAACTTTGAGGCGACTGCTTGAAGTGACTACTAATGAGAACTTTTTATTGATGCAGAAGAGTTTTGTACTGTAATGACAGATGGATGTAACCACATCATTCAGTGGTTTGCACACCACTGTTTTTAAGAGTCAAGCACAGAATTTTGGGATGTTATCAGCTGACAGCACCACTGCCTAGCTAGCAAACTTAGGTAGCAAGGTGCATTCCACACTCATTGTTTTTCACATCTCCTATTTAATATAACAGTGAATTACGAATGCAGATGCTAAATAAGCCAGTTTGCACTGACTGGCACTGGCTAGTTCGATTAGTAAACATTTGTCATGAAGGGAAAAAGTGGCCAAACTTAAACCTTTTGTTTTTTTGTTTTGTTTTTTGGAGCCAGGCTGTAAACATGTTTATTTCTGCTGTAAAGCTAGACATTTTATCATGGGAGTCTATGGGGATTGACCTGTTGTTGGAGCCAGCCTAAAGTGGTCACTCAAGGAACTACACCTCTGCGATGGCTTAATTTTTCAATCCCAGAGGATACCACTTGAAGGCACCTTTATATCCAACGTTGTGGCCCTCGCACGCCAAAAGCGACGTCACAACTGCTGCTGCGAGCCCCGCTTTGGTGTGATTTTTGGCTTGTTGTGCACCCCTCAATTTTTTTTTAACTTGGTGCAGGTGGCGTGGCCGGGTTAAAGACACAAGTGTACGATCGTGTCAGTTTTTACCGCCATTTCAATGATATATCAGTACAAGGGGACAGAGATTCCCAGATTACACGGAGGGAGATACTGCAACAGCTTGAAAAGATTATACTTTCTGGAGAAAACTTTGAAAAAAACTCTGTGATTTCTTTGCTTCTGGTTTTGACTTCTTCCGCTCATATTGTTCAGGAGAATACTGCAGCAAGTCTGGTGCACCCTCAGTGCTAGTATAACTGGTGACTGGGCTGTGGTGACATCACAGTTGGCGCGCGACACAACCAATGCACTGGCAATATGAACACACAACACAAGTTGGCCAAAACAAAGCTATCTCTGAACATATTTACCTGTTGTTGCGACATTTTAGAGGTTCCTAATGGCCTGACATGCTCTCCCTGATGTCACACACCCGTTTTTCATTTTGAACAGGAAAAGAAAAAGATGGAAAGAAACGACACTTTATGTTTTGGCTCTGGGCTGGCAGCCTGCAGCAAGTTTAGCCCAGCTTGGAGCTGCACCAGCAGTCACCCTCCTCACTGAACCAGTTTACACAAACCTGGAGTCGTGAATAACTGAGCAGCTTTCAGGCACACGCTTGCAACCTGCAGGGTGTGTTGGAACATGTCACACCACTTCCAGTCTCATGTAGACAGTATCGTTGTCACTGATCTCTTGGGTTGGTTCTGTTTTATCAGAAGTTTGACTGTTGTTCTCTTTTTTAACTGGACTGCTGCATCATCTTAAACATTCTCCTGCCTTGCAGGAAAGCTATCATCATCTCCTGCCTTCTTTATGCTTTAATATCTTACTGTTTTTATGTGCACATCCATAAAACAACGGTCACATTAAATACAATAAAATAAAAAATAGAAAGGGATAATGAAAAGCAGCATACTCACTTTTTGACATTGCATTTGTGTGTTAAATGACATTTAAAGCGGCATCTGTAAAAGATCCGAATATTAAAAAGGAAACAAAACACTTTTTTTTCCCAAATGAAGGTTTGGGAAAGGCTTTAAAAGCCTCGGCCCTGTAATACGAGGGTGTGTGTGTCCTACTTCTTGGCAGTTGGCTCATGACTGTTGTTTTACGTAATACACTTCATCCCATTTTGTCTGCTGTTGCCATGGTGAGGCTAATTTATACAGGCATCAAGAATTAGCCTTCTCTCGTTAGCGTGCACTGTGGTTCTGATGCTGGTTGTTACACGTAAATACACACTCTTGCATGCTCGGACACGCACACTCTCACACACACTGAGGATTATTCAAGAGTTAAATGTGGATGTTTGTGAGTTTGGGTGAGACTCTTGTATAAAAGAGGAGAGGGAACTGAACACAATGAGCAAAGTGAGTGTGTGTTTTGTGCAGTTAACACCAAATGAAAAGCACAGTGCGAGCAACTGATGTGATTAGTATTCAGGAACATTTAGACACACAGCAGAGTTTGTTTACATGTAGGATTATACAAAATATTAGACAGATTTTATTTAATAAATTGCAGCCTATTTTTGAATTTTAATATTTTAACACCTCCTGTATTGTGATTGCTGCAGCAAATGGCCTTTTTTTTAATGGTTTCACCTCATCCGTGTTTATAGGAAGAAAAAGTGGTTCTCATGTTTTGCCATTGACAGATTTGGTTGCACAAAATAACGGACTGAGGATGAGAGAGTGAGTGCAGAGTGATGAGTAGAAAAGGAGCAAAACAAGAGAAAGAAGATTGCAAAAGTGAGTCATACTGTCACTGAAGAAAGGGCCTCTCTGGGTGAAATCACTTCAAATATCTGAGTCACCTGAATACAACCTCTCAGACATGAATGGGGGATTTAAATGATTAAGAAACAGTTGCTCTATGTGCTCGTTTGGAGGATGTTAGAAACTGCTGATGCTGAAATGCAGAGGAAGGAAAGGGGGAAATTGTTAAATGGTGGTGTTAAGTGTCAAATGTTCTGTGGTTGACTCTTGATGGAGCAGTATGACAAGGAAAGCGAGGCTCGCTTTAATGACTGCGATTGGCAAATTGAAATAAAATGAACAGACTGTAAATAAAAGGACTTAGCCACTGTGACCATTGGTTTACAAAGTCCCATTCTGAAGCCTTGACTTCATTTTGGACATCATCATGAAGTAGACAAGTGAGGAGCGGGTCTGACTGAAAAACCGAGAACGCTGAATGCTCAAGGGAGCATTGCCCCTACATCATATCCTGCATTATCATCTATTTTATTCTAACAGTGACCAAATTCACAAAATCAACACCATGCTGTATTAAATAAGACTTGAAACGTCCTGTTAAGATCATAAATTTGTCAGGAAGGTGTTTACTGAGGTCCTAGATCAGGAGCAGTAGGGTTGTTTTTGTATTCACTCCTATGCAATCTGATTTATTTATACAAGCAGTGAGTCACCTCCTGCTGGCTGTTAGAAAGAATGCAGGTTTTAATTCACCTACTTGTCTCTCCTTTCCAGACCAGTAACATCCATCTTTTATATAAAACTCATAATAGGTGCTGTGTGATCTGCACACAGCACCTATTAGTAAGCTGGAAGGGCACATGTTGGAAAATTGGCATGCTAGCAGTTATGCTAACTCAGCTACCATCGTCAGTCACATGACCAATGCCAAGTATCCCAGCGTCTTTTGAAGAAGTTCTTTCCACTCGGCTCTCACTGTCAGTTTTGGTCTCTTTTTAGCCAAGATTAACGACTTTCTTTCCCTTTTCTTTCTAACCTCAGAGGCTCTCTCATCCCTCATTAACTTATTCTGTCTGTCCTGCACCCTCCCAACAAACACTCAGAGAACACACACACACACACACACACACACACACACACACCTTTGAGAGCTAACAGCAAAGTGATATTACACAGGAGACCTGCTCTCTCCAGCCACCTCTCCTTTACTAACTGTATATTTGTCATTTGTCCACTCTGTTGATGATGCACAGCTAAGAAAACTGATCAATGTGATGCTCAGAAATTCCACAAAAAAAAAAAAAAACCCACACTCACGAGGGCGTTTAAGGCCGAGATGAAAGACCATTGAATGGACTGACTGGCAGCTGTATTCAGCATGGGTTACGCCTGGCACCAAACCAGAACACACTGCAAGTGGGCATTGTTGTTCTCGCTCTGAAAGGCTCTTTAGACGAGATGAGCGGTGACACTAAGAGGTGCGGAGGAAAGGTTTTTATGATTCAGTGGTTGAACTCAGCCCTTTGTGAGGATGTGTGTGTGTGGTATGTATGTGTTTGTGTATCTAGGTGCCAACATTTATGTAAATTTGGAGGGGGTTTTTTAAGGGAGCTTCCTTACACTTGGAAAGGCTTTGGGAAAATACTGAACTCTGAACTCTAGTGTGAACATTTATCACACTGCTCACACCAACGGTCGACTATAAGAGAGGAAAAACTTGATAGATTTCCAATAGCTTCGACTAATTAGGCCTTAAACCATTATCAGAGAGGAATTACAGCTATGGAATACTGTGTATTTAACCTACTTTAACTTTACCTAAAGATTATTTTCATTATTGACTGAATTTTCAATTCAGTCAATCACAGTTGTCCGTTATGCACCTTTAAATATACTGGTTCACCCAACATTTCAACACTGAAATGCATACACTGACCACTTTTTTTTTTTAGGTACATCTTGCCTTCTTCGCAGCATTAATTCTTCGTGGCACAGATTCAACAAGGTGCTGGAAACATTCCTCAGAGATTTTGGTCCATATTGACTTGATAGCATCACACAGTTGCTGCAGATTTGTTGGCTGCACATCCATGATGTGAATCTCCTGTTCCACCGCATCCCAAAGGTGCTCTGTTGGATTGAGATCTGGTGACTGTGGAGGCCATTTGAGTACAGTGAACTCATTGTCATGTTCAAGAAACCAGTTTGAGATGATTTGAGCTTTGTGACATGGTGTGTTATCCTGCTGGAAGCAGCCATCAGAAGATGGGTACACTGTGGTCATAAAGGGATGGAGATGGTCAGCAACAATACTCAGGTAGGCTGTGGTGTTTAAACACTTAGTTGGTACTAAGGGGCCCAAAGTATGCCAAGAAAATATCCCCCACACATTACACCACCAGCAGCCTGAACCATTGATACAAGGCAGGATGGATCCATGATTTCATGTTGTTCATGCCAAATTCTGACCCTACCATCTGAATGTTGGAGCAGGATTCAATACTCATCAGACCAGGCAACATTTTTCCAATCTTCTATTGTCCAATTTTTCATGTCTACTTGCCTAAATGCACTGAGTTGCTGACATATGATTGGCTAATCAGATATTTTCTTTAATGAGCAGTTGAACAGGGGAGTGGCCGGTGCATGTATATACAGGTAATTATCATACGTCATAAGAAAAAGTATCAGTTTCTCAAGTTTAAGAAGCTGTAAACAGTGTATTTGACATGGCTGCTCTAATGTCTGAAATAAGTAGTTGCTGAGTAATTTTCTGTTGATTAACAAATCGATTATTTAGCTCATCATCTCAACACTAATTAATCCTCAGGTAACAAACAGCTGATCTTCATTTAACCTGTTTGTAGAAGCTGGATAAACTTCCACAACCTTGATACACATGCTGTAGATTTTGTGTGATAATTAAAAGTGAGGTATTGGCTTTGTTTCTCAGAGCGTGAAGAGACAAGATGATTATTTTTTTATAAAGTACCACATTTATCCAGCAATGTGTGGGCGAGTCCCTGAAAATGCATTTAGGACAAACAGTGTTTGAATTTCATACAGTCTCTACCTGACAGGCAGTGTTAGAGTTTCAGTGTGCACGCTGTTGTGAAGCTGTTTTCCCTGTTTGAATTGTGTGAGTACTGTTATTTTACAGCTACGTGTATTCTCTGATGGCAGGAAAAAGTACTCAGTGTTATTCTCCTGAGTCCTCATCATAGGCTGTGTGTGCGATTTGGGAACATCAGGGTACCGAGGGGACAATCTGGCATCCTTGTGTGCGGAATTTAGTGTGCACATCTTCTCATTCTCCATTTTTGTTCATCTAAATCTACAGTAGATCTTTAGGAAAGTGCTCTGATCAGTGTCCAGCCTGCTCTGTTATTATCCAGAGAGCATGAGGTAACAAGATGTACCATCATTTCCCTCCCACTGCTCCTCTTTTAGGGGAGTGAGTCAGAAAGTCAGAGAGACAAACATGGAAAGGCAAAAAACTGTTGTTGAACATCTAGAGACCAAAATGGACCAAAAAGCTTCAGAACATTAGAGCAAATTGCTGCTCTCCTGTAAGGTCTCTTGCTTTCTGTCGGCTGTGTTTAGGGTAGTATTAGTGATTACTGCCTCTCAGCAGAATCGCATCCTGATAATGTGATCACATCATGTTATCTGACAAATTTGTTCTCCAAATTTATATTTCAAACCAGGAGCAATAAGTAGGAGTAATAAAGGAGTTTTAAAGTAATAAAGGAGTTTTGTTTTGCCTGTAAGAGGAATGTGGACCTATCAGTGCATGCAACAATAATGGTTCTGACATCGCTGATTAGTTTGTCTGATTTTGGTACACTTTTTTACATTGTGATCTATATTTTTAACTTGAAGTTGAGGTGTCGAGAGTGAGTTGGATGTCGTGACCATAGACTGTACATAAAAATGGATGTATTAGTAGCTTCCTGGTCTGAAAAGTGAAGCGGCCGTTGCCTTAAACTTACATTCTTTATAATGGCCACCAGGGGGCGACTCATCTGGTTGCAAAAAGACTTCAGGTTGTATAGAAGTCTATGGCAAAATGTCCCTTCTTCTTGCTTGATCTGTGACCTTGGTAAACACTTTCCTGATGAGTTTACATGCTCAGTCACTTGGTTCGGGTCATATTGAATAAAACATGAATTTCATTTAGTAAATTATGGTCATCATTAGATTCAGAAAGGAGGATTATCCCGGATGTGCTCATTGGCTAAAGACTTGTGACTAAGCTAAGAGCAAAGCTTCACAGTCAGATCCACCCCTCGCTCGTTACTTCAGGTTTAAAAGCACCAAAATAGCGATGATGAAAACACTTGCCTTGGCACTGTCTATGGTCATATAGGTCCACTTCAACATTACTTCAACGTTACTATAGCAAAGTGAGAAATAAAACCGCTTAAGATCTGCAAAACTAATTTTCATGGTGTTCATACACTTCAAACTACGTTTTTGATGTTTGGATTGGTTTTTTTTTTCACCTCACACATGGATAAAGCGATACAGTGAACATGTAAGGATTAATGGTTCGTTTGTACACGTAGCAGCAAATGGAGTGAAAAGCCAGCTGTTATTAAGAGGGGGACAGAGGAAAGATCCAATATCGCCTAAGGCAGGGATGGCAACACACATTTTTAGAAAATGTCTCTAGTGAGGCAACGCTATTGTTGTCTTATGTTGCAAGAAAAGTACCACAAATAGTTGAGTAACAAATGAAAAGAGAGAACAAGACAGAAGACCGCAATGCCTTCCCTTTCTGTCCTCCACACAGCCAACCAATCATGGTGTAAGACAAGTGAAGGGGGTTTCTCACGTTCTGACATAGTTTTGACACTAAGGCATGAGTCCTGCTCAGCATTTTAGTGCCGGGCAGAAAGCATACAGTGAGTTTATCATTATTATACTTTTTATTTAGAATTTTCTGCAGGTTTTTCAGGCTCAAACTCCAAAGCACTGCAAAAAAGGCTACAAATCTCTACTGAGTGGAGGTGAACTGCAGAGATATGCAACAAATTACACAGTAATTTGATTTACTTTTAAAATAAAGATATTGATGATTTAATACAATTATGATAATGCTTTAGCAACCTTCCAAAAAAAAAAAAAGAAACATATACAATGTTGAGCCATCTGTAAAACTAAAAATACATTTTTGGCTCCATCTGACCAATCAACTCGCCTGCTCCAGGCAAAAAACATCTGTCTCTCCATTGGTCCGATGACTCATTTACTCAGTCACAGCCATCAGGGTCCTCTGTGTTAAAGTGAGCTAGCTGCTATTAATAGCTGCAGCAGTATCAGGCTCAGTAGACTATTGTTGCCCCCCTGCAAAACAAGGATCTAGTCTTTCCTTGGATCCCGTGCCAGGTCTTTGTGTGGTCCTCAGACCAAAGGAGACGATATCAGGTTTCTAGTTTGGCCGCTTGTAGTGCCATGGACAGAGGTTTGGTGTGTGTGTGTGTTGCCCCACCCCACCACCCCACACAGAGAAATAAAGATGGATGGATCAGCAGAAAAAAAAGTAGGGTATGTTTAAACACAGTGCCCTACAAACAGCTACACAAATCCAGTGTTTTTCTTGTCACTTCATTTGGCAAAGTTGCTTAACTCGTAAGCCTGGGGGATGGTTTGTATCGTTTGCGTGAGGAGGGGAAGCAGACACAGAGGAGTGCTGAATACCAAGACTTCACAGGCTCCTCTGCTTGTTAGTAAAGTTTAATTTGATGTGACAAATCTGTCTCTCTCTGTTTTTCTCCTTCAGGCATTTCTGTATTAACCATACTTCTCCTTTAGTTGAGAAGTGATACAGATTAACAAGACAGATCAAGCTTCTTCTGCCTCACACAAAATTTACAGTTATCATGTTATTGTCACCAAGGTCAACAGCTGAGCTGTTATTTATCAGTCAGGCATGTTCCTGATTGGTATTCATTTGCCTTGTGATGTTGCAGAGTGAGCACGCATTAAAGCAAAGAATAACGCTGTGTGCAGGAGAGTTGAGGAAATCATTATAATACGACAAGACATGGTTGAACACCCATGGAGAAATGCGGGCATTTTATCTTCTATGATGGCAGAATAAACAGCAAAATTATTCTAATTACATTATGAAGTAATCTACCGTGGATGTGTATTCATGTAGGGGTTTTTGCCAGAGCACATGACCCCATCTGAAGAGAATTTAACAAGCCTGTCCTGGTATTTAGAGGACCTGAGTTCAGACTCTTCTCTCACCCTAACACAGTGTCCCGCTGCAACACGTGTAACCTTTTCCAGCTGTTCTGTAGCCCATTCTGACATCTGACTTATCAAAATGAAGGTTTCACTCTGTAAAGAATCTCCATTATTTTCCCTTCTTTTACCCTTTTCTGAGGTCTCTTGTGAGCGAGTTATGAGGAAATCTTCGTTGTTTAATTTTTGGAACTTGTCTAAACTGCCCTTTGAGTTTAAATGTCAACCTACTGCCACCATAGTGCAGCGATCTGGTCAAATTTTCACTTCTGGTTGAAACTGTGATTCAGTCATCTCAGTGGATTCTTCCCTTTGGGCACTTGATCTCTGCTACATCATTATCTGACATCTAAATTTGGCCGTTTCGCCATCTATTTTCAGCTTGCTCCCCAAGTGCCCACGTGAGCCATGTTATACTCCACATCTCCAGCTTTTAAGAGAGGCTAAAATATTCCAGACTGCTGCTGGTAAATATAGGCACAGTGATAAAAGATGTCTTAACTGTAGGAGAGACAGACAAGGCGCCTCAAACGCTGCGCTATCTGTGGATTTACTACATAAAATATCGTGATGAGAAGGTAAAAATGGCCCTGTATGTAGTGACCTCTGCTTCTATGGTGTTAAAACATGAAACTGAACTGCTTATTTACAAACTATGTGCATACCACACAGTTGACGAAAAGTTACAGACATCATGGATTGTGACATCCGCCTGAGCAGTAACTGTAACAGTTGAGGTATGTGACAGATAGGCCAGAGGAGGTAAGACATGTTAGCACGGGCTCATCAACTTCACACATAGAAAGCATCACCAACAATACCTTCATTATGCTCTCTGCACTCCAGGTAATGTCGCTGTAGACAAGGTTTTGGTGTTAATTGAGTTCATCGGATGCTTTTGTTGTACTGACCTGTATTACTGACCCCTATCCTAAATCCTGCACCTGTTGTTCAGGTATTGTCAGTAAATTTTTATAAAATGGGGTTTTGTGTGTCTGCCTTTTCTCCAGGAGTGTCGTCACGCGTCCCGGAGATCATGGCGGCCGGAACCCACTCCCCCGGCGGGCCGAATGGCATAATCCGGAGTCAGTCGTTCGCGGGCTTCAGCACACTACAAGAACGACGCTCACGGTAAGCAGAAGTCTTGAAAGCTTTTCTAAAACAACAATTTGGGTTAAAAGGGGTGAATAAAACAATTATTCCGTAACTTATCCTGTCATTGATTTGAATCTAGCCATGTTAGTCGTATTTCATCTTCAGGTATGGCATTGATTTGAAAGTGACAGAACCACATGGTGCCATTTCTGTACTTGCATGTCTGCTTTTAATAAATAATAACAGATTGTAAACAGTATTGTGTATATATAATATATTTTCCTGAGTTGCTGAAGACCTGGAGAATATCCCAGCTGTCATAGGGTGAGAGGTGGGGTAAGTCCTGGAGAGGTTGGCAGTCTTTCACAGGGCTAATACAGAGAGACAGACAGACAACCATTCACACTCACATTCACACCTACGGCCAATTTACAAGTCTCGGTACCCGGAGAGAACCCGGGCAGACACGGGGAGAACATGCAAACTCCACACAGAAAGGCTCCAGTTGCCCGGTGGATTTGAACCCAGGACCTTCTTGCTGTGACACACAAAACCACCACACACAAAAAGAGCAGAAAAAAAGGAACCAGAAACCAGTGTTAACGTGTAATAATTCATGAGATTCTGAGGAGATTTAACTTTCTGCACCTCCCATTGTTTATTATTCAGTGATACAGTCAAATAGCCTCCCAGCAAACATTTTGACATTGAATGACTGTTGGCTGGTGGTCTTTTCTCAGCGTCTAGTCGTGGTTGAAAAATAGTTTCAAAATGAAAGTTGAACTGACGTCACAGACGTAACCACGACGTCGGTTGTTAGACTTACTAGTAAGAGAAAGTTTTCAAGTGTTCAAGAACTGTTTTCTACCGTCTCTTTATCGATTAGAATGAAATGAAAGGAAATAAAAATGAAAAGCTGGAAAAAAAAACCACACACACCTTAGTGGCGACTCAAACTTGCAACCTCACCCTTTTCAGTCCACTACTTATCCTACTGAACTAATTGATTACACATATATGCAGCACCATTCCTGAGTCTATGATGCTGACATCACGGACAGAGAGGAGAATCCAACACGTTAAGTTCACCATGCAACAAATGAAATAGGATTTAGATCTACAAAATTATAAATAGCTTGAAAGTGTTTATTTTTTTAAAAAAATACAGGCTATGGTAATACTAATCTGTGTACGTGGAGAAGATGTTGCGTGGACGTCTGTTCACAACCATGTACTAACCATATTAGTTGTCTTTGTTTTAAAAGAAACAAAGACAAATGCTTTTAATTCCTTATTTGCTATAATCTGATCTATATTTCTCACTTTGTAAGAGAAGGTCTGACCCAACCTCTGTTTTATGTGGAAACAACGTCGACATCCGTCCATCTACGGTTCGGTTTTTGCTGTTGTTCCACGACTGGTTTTGACCAGGGCGATGACATCTTGGTTTCAACCATGTTTGCTGTGCTTTCGTAATTTTATGTAAAACGGCAAGCTTTTGGCAAGGAAGTTGATTAAAAGACAATAAATATTAAAGAATGATGTTCAAGCCTTAAGACAATTAAGAATGTTGAGTAGAGGGACTAAACTATTTAATTAAACTTTTTTTTTGTAAACCTGCATATTGGCACGGTTAGTTGTGTATTGTTTTGATAGAAATGTCCCTTTAAGATATCTCGTCTGTCACTGTAAGCAGGCGTACATTCAGGCGTCATTCAAACAGAAGGTATTTAATGACTCAAGGATTTGGAGCCAGCCTTCATGATGATCAGCGAGCCACAGCAAGTCTTGAGATCTATGAAGGAAGTGAATTCTTAAGTGGTGATCATTGCTCACGATCACATGACATATTCTCATTCATAGCCAGGAGTTGGTTGCGAAAAGTTAGAGATGGATAAAGTTCTTGATAAGAGATAAGAGTTTCTTCTGTGTACTTTCCTGTTTGACTCATCTATGATGGCTCTCGCTCCATCATCACAAGACAAAGCCTGCTCACAGTCACATCTGACATATACTGTATCTCTTACAATCTTACACTTCTGATTGTCTGGGCCTGGGCCTCTTAAGCAGTCCCGGTCCTGCTGAGAGAAGCAGCTCTTTTCTCTCTGCTCAGACAGTGAATGGAGTAATTGGTTCTAATGACTCGCTGTGTGGGCGACTGACAGCGACGCACAAGTTATCATTCTGATAATGGGCGAGGTGGAAAGCTGCAGGGATATGGCTTCTGAAGCCACTGGAGTGTGTCAGTGTCTGTGTGTGCCCCTCTGTTACTGTAACTGAGAAGGGACTTTCCATGTGTGTGTCCATGCGTAAGTTTTGTGTGCATTTATGCATGTTTGCCTGATGCAGACTTTGCAGTTTTTGTGAACACAAGGCTAAATTCACAATTCATTTGCATATTTCCTGTATGGAAGTGTTGGTATGTATGCATATGTATGTTTCTGTATGTGTCCCTGCCAAGAGACCCTACTGCACCACAGCTTGCATGACCCCCAAGGCTACGCAGCGCGCTCATTCAGTGTTGCCCTACATTTGTGGCAGCTAAGCTTAACTTGTGCCGCTGCTGGCTCACAGCAAGACGTGGCACGTTCCAACTTGTCGAGCGCTGGAATTGGTTGTCGCTGTATCCCTGAAATGACTCTGGGATCATTTCATTAAGACTAGGGAAATGTCATTTGTCAGCTAAATCCGTAATGGCTTTAAAAGCTGAGATGTGCATGAGAGCGAAAGATGACTGTGACCTAAAATGGATTAATGTAAGGAGAGAAAGACTTGTGAGATGTTTCTAATGCATAGAAAACTGTGCACCTCTTTTCTAGAAACATATAGGACTTCTCGGCTTGTCCCCAAGAGCCATTTTCAAATCAAAAAAAGCCAGTTGAAGTGGTTTGGGCATCTGTCCAGGAACCCCCCCATGGGAATAGACAGAACAGACACCAAGCTGAGAAGCGTGCACCTGCCCATATTCATCTGGTTTTCCTACTATAACATCATAAAAACTGGTGATTAAGCCCAAGGACTACTGAGAAATAACACTAACGGGCCTTGTGTCCTGATTGTGTCCTGATTTTTCAGTTTAAAGAAGAGAGGAGGCTTCATACGCTTGGTCTGTGTAGCTGCTCCTGTTGACAGGGACCGTAGCCTGTTTTACTGGAGATTGTTTGTCTAGTTATTATTATTATTATTATTGTATTAGATGATTTCTCAAATGTTCCCACTCAAAGCCTCACGCATTAAACATGAAACATCCAGACAAGTTAGCTTCCCGTCATGTTGGTTGTTGAGCTGTGATATGAAAACTGCTGCTAAGTTCACATTTGAATCTTTGGGAATCCTTTTTAACGAAGTGCAACCACACTGACCACTTCTTTGACATGTCAGTTAGTTTGAATCCCACTATGAGTAAGAGCTGCAAACATTAATAAGTTAGACCAAGCAATCTCCATTACATTAGGCATATCCAAAGTTTTGAAAATACTTCATTTTTAAAAGGTAGTCTGTTCCTCCTGATTAATCTTGGAAGGTTAATAATATAGCACCTTTCTCCTTATGAAAGTAATGACAGTGGCTGTCTGACCAGTGAGAATTGGGTTGGATAAGAGCATATCTACCAAACAATCCACCAGTCGACCCTGAGACTAGAGACTGCTATAGGAAGTTCTACAGAAAACCATTTCACGCTGTTTTATGTATATAGAAAAAAGGAAATTGCATCTCTACACACAGTGCCATTTAACTGAGCCTATTTCACTGCCTTTTATACAAATATAACAGCTAATGAGATCTTTTTAACCGTATCACATTTGTTCAGTTCTCCCATTTGAGTCAGTCACACATTTGGTCTGTTGAGGGAAGAAGAACACTTGAATGTCATTGATTGCCGGGAGCGTAAATCTGCTTGTTTGTTTGTAAGTTCACTCCAGCAGGGGATAAACGGCAGCCTGACACAGTTCAAACAGAAGAAACTAGCGATGGGGGAAGCACGTGTTTGCATGTGACTGCATGCCCCTGTTAACCACTCAGGTTATGCTGTGACTTTATGTGACTGGCTGCATGCTTGTGTTACTGATTGTGTGTGTTCATGTTTGACAGGATTTTGCTGACAATATCTGAATATATGTAGGCTAAATGTGTCAGTCCTGTATAAATATGTATGTATGAATGAGTTATTTTGGTTTGAACAGACTCAACAAGGCAGCTCCGTCTGACAGATGAGATGAAGTCATGCTGAGACTGGCCCAAGGACATGTTCAGAATGCTGGAAAATAATATAGAAATATAACTTTTTTCCCTTTTATTGACAGCTGGTGGCCTGGCTGTCTGAAATGCTGCACAAGTCCTGTGAAAAATATTAGATAAATATAATATACAGGGTGGATATGTGGGTCAAAATGCCCCCTTGTGCCCGTGCTATGAGATTTTTGAAATTCTTTTGAAGCGCAGCCAGCAGACAGTAACTTATCCTGTCCACATGTGTGTGTTTCTGTGTGTGTACAGGTGTAACTCATTTATGGGGAACTCTGCAGTGCAGAAGAAGCCTCAGTCCAAGCCGAAGAAGCCCCATCTGTCAGGCCACAAGGGGGGCAGCAGCTCCAGAGAGCCCCAGCCCAAGAGACTGGAGGAGGTTTACACCGCACTCAAACAAGGCCTGGAGTGAGTAACACATGCACTTGTTCTATATACACACTCAGATTCACTCAGGAAGTAGTTAATAGAAAGCAAATCCCCCTACAGTATACACTATGAAGTCTTCAAATGTTCCAGAGTAACCATTTCTTGAACAGCTGTGGATAAACAGTTTCTGTCAATAAATGTTAAACCCAAGCTATTTTTTCAAGTTTCAGCTTGGACATATAACAAGAAAAAATAGGCAGTATGCTTAATTGTAAGGAAAATGCAAAAGCAAAAACATTTGTCCTCTATAGATAAGACATTTGACACAAATTCTGAAATACAGTAACACCATTTTTTATGCTTAATACCAGGCCTAGTTAAGAATTGAAAATACATGCAAAAATTTACATTTTTAGTTTTAAAATTAATAATTAAATAGCAGCCTTATAACAGCTGGTCAGTAAACACTGTAAACACTGTAAACACTGTGTTGTTTAAGCATTCTCAACTACAGAGTTACCAAATTTGATTCATCATATAGTAGTACAGCAGTGCTACATACATTTCCATCATGGTGTATGTGTCACACCCTGTAACCTTCAAAAAAACGTTTGGAGGTTGTGTTTTTATAACAGATACGGTCTGCTCTTGGTCAGAAACTGTATATAAACAAAGTCTATGGTCCTGGTATAGGGCCTTCCTGGGTGGAGGAGGGTAATTATCTGATGTTGTAGTTTGTACATTTACAGCCCGTTTGAGTTGGTTGATGTTTCTCTCTGAACATATTTACATAACTCCACAAATGTTTATGTTAAACGTGTATTTTGCTGTCATTAAGTTATTCTGTAGTGGTGAACTTGCATTGCTAAATGTCTTTAGTGCAGTGGTGTTTTAATCCACTCCTAGAGGTGAATAATGCTTAAAACTGTCTTTATGCAAAGCTTAAAGTGTTTCTCTTTATTTCCCTGTAGTGAATATCTGGAAGTTCATCAAACGGAGCTGGACAAACTCATGGCTCTGATGAAGGACATGAAGAGGAACTCTCGCCTGGTGAGAAATTACTCTGCATCAACTTGCATTACAGCTGTAGTCTGTGCATGTCTGTTCCTCACATAATGTTAGCGACCTGTGAGCTTTCACATCATTGGGAATCTTAAGACGGATATGTGATTGCTTTACAAACAGATGTTGAAAAAACTTAAATTAAAAAAAAAAACAGTCTGCTTTGCAGACAGTCTGCTGTTTAAATGCGAATATATTGCATAAAATATTAAACTAATCCTCATGAATGCACACGTGGAAAATATTTTTAATTGTTTACAGCATCACAACTGCCTGATGTGTGCACACAGATTCTATGTTGCCACTGGACAAACAAAGTTTGATCTGACCCTTTTTTTCCCCCTCTCGATGACAGATGAATGTGATCTGCTTTGCATTACAGTAACTGTGTAATTTTATGTGTGTGTGTTTCCTCTCCAGGGAGTGCTGTACGATCTTGACAAGGTAAGATGATAGAGGGGAGGGTCTACTGTAACACACACTCAGGTTTGGAGTGTGTTGAGTGAATCTTTGATGTAGGAAAGGATCTTTGCATAGATTATTGTATTTTCTAGATATTTTGTGAGCTATTCGCACATGGCACTTTTATAATATGTAAGCATTCTTTTTTAAGGTGTACCTTGTTATAATTTGTAGTACAGACAGTAAACCAAAGGTAGCCATATTCTCACCTGTATATTCTTGTGCTGTCTGCAGCAAATCAAAACCATTGAGAGGTACATGAGACGTCTGGAGTTTCACATTAGCAAGGTAAGTGTGTTCTGATTACTTCTCAAGGGTTTTTTATTATTTTGTCTGTTTCTAAAGCACAGGTTGTTTGAGGCAATCAGTACTTCAGTCTTTGGTTTGACCTTTTAATGCAAGTCTGTGTGGCATTCATTCAAGAGCTGCTTAAGATTTCAGGTCTGAAATCCTTCTTTCACACCTCATCTCATCCACACAGTCACTCAGAAACCACAGTACTTGTGTATATTTTTTTTACCTCTTTCTAACTAAAAGTTTGACATTTTTAAATAAAATTATTTGCTTGGTCAATATAAAACCAATGTCTGTGCAGTATTAGCTGGAGCACTCAGCAAGTTGGCTGTTCAAAGGTGTTGCCTACCTACCAGCACATGAAAAGCTAAAACAAATAACATGTCTTGTTATAAAAACTGAAGTGTGAAAGTAGCTGTTTTTAGTGACAGAGCCAGCTACCAGCACATCAGTTAAATTAGCATAAATCCAGGAAACAGGGGAACATCTAACTATCCTATCACCAAAGCCCCAAGCTTCATTTTTTTGTTTTTTTTATATTTTGTGTTTTTATCATATGGATTTACACCCAAGAAAGAGCATGTTATTCCATGAAGTTTAGAGGTGCTTCTAGGTGGAAACTGTTATCTATGGACTGGGCTTGGGTAGCTGCATTTTGCATGGAAGATGCTGAAGTCTGCACTTGCTAACTACGGGCCAAGCGGTAGTAAATCTTGAAAAAGTGTGATGCAAACATAAAACAGAGAATGTAAAAGTAAAAGTTGTGCCCCACTGCTGCAGCCAACACACTTCAAAGGGCGCAGGTTTTACTTTGAAGGCAAACAGTCTCCGTTTCTGGTTTGTGTCGCACTTTTCACTGTGTCACTGCCGCTTGGAAAGTAGTTGGCTAGTGTTTGCAGAAAGTCGGTATCTTCCATGCAAACTACAGGCAACCACAGCAGTGTGCTAGCAACCAAAGCAACCACAAAGGAGGTTTTGTCTGTGCAGCACCGTATACCTCTTTGTGACCAATTTCACCTGGCGACTTTCAGCAACCACTCGCCAACCGGTTGGGGAATACACATTTTTCCCTAGTGACCTGTAGTTGCCAGGGTGTCAGTGACTGGTCTCTAGGCCTGTGTGACTGTGGCCTAACCGTTAGTACAAACAGATAGGCACATTTCAAAAAAATGTCCAACTCTTAGCCTGTTCTGAAACATTTCTTGTCAATGATTTTTCTTCCTACTTTTCTTCCTGAGTTTTTGAGTGAAGCTGCAGTCTTAGTCCACACTTCAGTAGCTTTTTGCTGCCAGGTTTGCTTAGTATTCTTGCTCTTCTAATTTGTTTATATATTAAGGAAGTTTCCAGCAGTTTCCATGGTTGAGGCAAAAACATCCTTACTGTGGCTGCCTGGTAGGGATCCCCCCCCCCGTATCCTCTTTGTAGTCACCTCACAGGTTGCCATTTGGGGACATTAATCCCCTACAAGGTTGTGACTTTTCTTCCACATCGCCTTTTGTAGAGCTGTAATGGTCTTCCTTGCTGTGCGTCAAATCAGATGTGACAGCAGGCAATCAGAGCACACACGCCCAAACAACAGTGCGGCTCCAAAGGTAACCATGGTTACCCGAAGACAGAGCCTTTGAAGTCCTGATGAGCTCAAGGGGGCTGTCTGTTGGGTGGCGTTAACCCTTTATGTTTGCATACATCCTGACTTAGAATGAAAAATTACCTTCAGACCATTTGTCCAAAAACACACACAGGTAAGCAACACTGCAACAGACAGAGAGAGAGAGTCCTCCTGCGGGGTTGAAGGCGGCAGTGAATCTGGGTCAGGGCAGTTTGCATTGAGGAGCAATTGACACGGCCCTCAAAGATGAAAAAAAAGAGAGGAAATTCAGGAAATGTATCTGCAGTTTGCTCAACTTTGACTTTGATAAGAGAGAAAAAACGCAAGTAGAGTCGGTGCTTGTTCTGTGTTGTGAAGTTGTCACAGGATGCTGTTAAACAAACACACACTCAGAGCCTTTCTTCTTAACATCCAGCATTATTTTTAATCTCTTCTGTTCTTTCAAGCTTTGTACAAAAATAGACTTGAATGAAAAAGTAAATATTTGAAATGGTGATGAAGCATCTGATTTATCTTGCCAGGCAAAAGTTGAAGCATAAATGAAGTTAATCTAACACTCACTCAGATTTTTTTTTCTAAACCCTTTATTTAATCTGACTGTCTCACGTTGTGTAGGTTATCAGTCAGAGATAAAATAGTTTAAATAAAGCAACAAGCCTCTGCTTTGCTTTTATTTTTGTATTTATCAGATTCTAGTTTTCTTCTAATTACTTAGTAGTAATTAGTAATACTGTAGAATAGGTATGATACTCTGTTGGGAATGTATGACTCAGAGTTTTAACGTCAAACTGAAATCAGTTGACATCAAGGTTTTTAGAACGTGGTCTTTTATAAGATGTTGAGAAAATGAGGTCGTTAATAGAGTGGACTGTACATTTGTTGGACACTTTATTAGGTACACCTTGATAGTACTGGGTTGGACCCCCTTTTGCCTTCAGAGCAGCCTTAATTCTTAATGGCACAGATTCAACAAGGTGCTGAAAACATTGCTCAGAGATTTTGGTCCATATTGACATGACAGCATCACACAGTTGCTGCAGATTTGTCGGCTGCACATCCATGATGTGAATCTCCTGTTCCACCACATCCCAAAGATCCTCTATTGGATTGAGATTTGAGCACAGTCATTGAGTCAACATTGTCATGTTCAAGAAACCAGTTTGAGATGATCTGAGTTTTGTGACATGGTGTGTTATCCTGCTGGAAGCAGCCATCAGAAGATGGGTACATTATGGTCATAAAGAGATGGACATG
>VUQI01063217.1:33101-45209 GCA_015106735.1 Paratilapia polleni | reverse complement strand
AGATGATCTGAGCTTTGTGACATGGTGCGTTATCCTGCTGGAAGCAGCCATCAGCATGGTGGCATTTAATTAATGGTCAATTGGTAGTAAGGTGCCCAAAGTGTGCCAAGAAAATATTCCTGACACCATTGCACCACTGTCAGCCTGAACTGTTGATACAAGGCAGGATGGATCCATGCTTTCATGTTGTTTACACCAAATTCTGACCCTACCATCCGAATGTTGCAGCAGAAGTTGAGACTCATCAGACCCGGCAACATTTTTCAAATCCTCTTTTGTCCAGTTTTGGTGAGCCTGTGTGAATTGTAGCCTCAGTTTCCTGTTCTTAGCTGACAGGAGTGGCACCCAGTGTGGCCTCCTGCTGCTATAGCCCACCTGCTTCAAGGTTTGAGGTGTTGTGTGCTCAGAGGTGCCCTTCTACGTACCTCGGTTGTAACGAGTGGTTATTTGAGTTTCTGTTGCCTTCCTATCAGTTCGAAGCAGTCTCGCCATTCTCCTTTGACCTCTGACATCAACAAGGCATTTTCACCCAAAGAACTGCCGCTCACTGGATATTTTCTCCTTTTCAGGCCATTTTCTGTAAACCGTAGAGATGGTTGTGTGGTTGGTTATGTGGATGGTTGTGTGCTGATCCCAGTAGATCAGCAGTTTCTGAAATACTCAGACCAGCCTGTCTGGCACCAACAACCATGCCACGTTCAAAGTCACTTAAATCACCTTTCCTCCCCATTCTAATGCTCAGTTTGAACTTCAGCAGGTCCTCCTGACCATGTCTACATGCCTCAGTGCATTGAATTGCTGCCATGTGATTGGCTGATTAGATATTTGTGGTAATGAACAGTTGAATGGGTATAACTAATAAAGTGGCCGGTGAGTGTACCTTGCCAGACAGTTGTTATGATAGAAAATGGTCAAAACCCCTTTAGATTGTGATTTAATGGTAAAAGAAATTTAAAACTAATAATATAAGAGCTTCTTTGTTGCCATTTTTTGCAGATAAGCCCCCTCCCCTGTTTCTCTGTTTGTCTAGATATTGGCATATATAGCTGGAAATAACAGCAAACACACAGTGCAGCTTGAGGGTGACATTTTTGTGAAATCACTTTAAAAGAAAATCACTTTTTTGTGAAGGTGGTTGTTTAAAAAATACGACAGATTCTTCTACAGGAACACAAATGACAACTTATTTAATAAAACAACTGTCTGTAATTTGTTTCAGAATTGCATATTTTTGGTGTGAGTTTGACGAATGTGAGAGAAAATGCAATTAAATACCACTTTAGGTTTAAAGTATCACAATTGGAAAGATATTTTCCAACAGTTTTTAACAGTTACTTTTTCATACAGTTTAAAATAATGCCTACAAACTAAGTGTATGTGAGGAAGAGCTCTATATGTGTAACAAAAAGAATGTACAAACTGCAGATTAAGCAGTTTTAGTCATAAGAATTACCAGCACTAGCTATATGTTGTACGAGCTGGTAAATATACTTGCTCAGCTGTAAATATGTAAATAAAGGCACCAGCTGCATAAAGAAATGAACATACTTTTTTTTAGCCTCTTGGTCTCTCATCTTTGTAGATATACACGTAAAACAGGGGAGATTATTTTCCTCTTCATTTCAAAAACTCTTACAACTTACTTTTCCGCTCACTTTAATAAGAAAATCTTTGCATTAATGAGAATATTTGCATAGTAAAATCTGACCTTTTTATCAATGGCTTTCCAAAGGTCAAGATATTAGATTTAAATCACTTTGTGTTAGTCATCTCACGACTTAAGGTCAAACTGATAAAGAGGAAATTACTTATGTGGTGTGTGTTCAGCAAAAAGTGGGTTAGAAATATTTTCCAGCTGATCAAAGAAAATTAAACGTTATTCCTATCGTTTAAGCCATGGACATTAGGCTTTCTTAATGTGTAAGTCTAAGTAAAATCTGGATCTTCTCTGTTTTACAAATATTACATTATAAACCCCTGTTTTATAATTTATAGATGAAATTAGTTTTGCTCTACTTCCCTGCCAGAATGCCCTTGATCTGTGTTGACCTCTGACTACTGCAAGGGAGTTGCTCCAATGACTGGAAAAAAGATACTCCTCATCAGTATAGTTAGATAATGGTTATTTGTAATTTGAAAATAGTTTGCTCAGATCCCCATCCTTCTAAGAGTGGGATTCGAAGTATTGGTGTGCCTGTCCAGCAGTATCCAATGAAGGAAGACCCAGTCTGTCTGCAAAGTAGCAACATGGAGGCTATTTCTTGTATTGATTATTTGGTCTGAAATTCATAGTCGGTGCCAGTATCTTCTGAAATTCAATTCACTGGCTCCAGCCATTTACTGAGGCCCTTCTTCAGTTTCCATTTCTCTGGTCTGAACACAAACTCACCTCTGTGCACTCTCTGCATAATTAGAAATCTTGCCCATTGGCTTCTGGCTTATCTGCCTTTGTGTTACTTGCGCTGGTGTTTTCCAGCTAAGTCTCACCCCCTACCTCATGGCCTAAGATATTCATCTGAGGGTGGAAGTTGGGCTCTTTTGATGTTTTTTAAGCATTTGTGTGGGTAGACTGTCTCATTTGAGTAGTGCCAAAACATGAATCAGAATATGGAAATCCGGTGTAAAGTGCAGGCTAGTAGACCTCTTGTGTCATCACTGAGAAAGACGATGGGGAGATGGAAGTAGAGCAAGTAGAGCAGAGCAAATATATGGCCTCTCTTTAACCATGTAATGTGATCTGTTATTGATGCAGGACAATTTCCAACAGATGCTTTCCTCCACTGGGAGGTCAGAGGTTAGGGTCAGTTGCAGAAGAACAGACCGGAAGGGTGTTGGAGCCTTTGTCATTTCATTGATCAATAGATCAAGGAAAAGACTAAATGGCACCAGTAGTCATGGAAGCTGTAGTAATACATGTGTTTTTAGTGAGGTTCCCTTAAATTTAAGTTCCGAAAATTAGATTTGCAACATATGGATGCTTGATTTCGCATTGGTGCTACACAGAGCTCTGCAGATACACATCTGCATGTCGTAGCTGTGCACTATCACCTGGGGGCACTGCAAAAAAACAAGTGGTTGCCGTTGTTCCTTTAGCTTGGCCCTTGCGCTAGCACTATTCACATGCAGCACATCTTAAGCTTTTTAAAAACTGATTGTGTACTCTACAGGCTCTGGGCTCATGGGGTCCTGGACACCAAATATTTTAGTGCATCAGATAGGGGTGGGTGATATAGCCTCAAAATTATATGACGACATTTCAAGGAAATCTACCATAAAGATATTTATGACGATACAGGAAAAAAAAAAAAGAATGTCTTATGGGTGATTGCAGCAGCATTTATTAGTGCAAACAAAATGAAGGGCATTTTCCATTCTTTTCTAATGAGCTACTGTAATTGATGAATCTATTACCACAAGGTGCCAGCACCAGCATTATAGTGCAGTAGTAGTGACACAGCATTATATACAGTGACACAGCATATGTCAAGTGTAACCACAAGAGTAGCCTAGGTAGTGTTTTCTCTGGAAATTTTAAGTAAAAGGATAACATAACTGCTTAACACTTTAGTTGAACAATAACAATAATGAAAATAACTCAACCTTGTAATTCTTCAGGAGCCTGCACAAAATTGTCACATAATAAAGTTAAAATTGAAAAACATCTTCTACCTGAGATGTTGTATCTTGCTGGGTCAAGCTTTTTAACCAGTTGGTTAAATCCCTCCTTCATCATCATGTAACTGCATCAGTAACTTCCATCCTGTCATATAGAGTGCTCCGGCAATGCTCGGTTGAGCCGTTTGTTTACTTTTGGGTCACACATCACTAGCTGCCAGTATTTACTCCTCGTGTAGCTTCATAGCCTGGCTATACTTTGTGTGTGTTTTTACTTCAAGTGGGGAAACAAGTGTGTTGTTTCCATCTTGTTTTCTTGAGTAAGTATTGTGCCTCCTTGGAGGTTGTTGAAGTAGCTCAGTTTATAGGTGCTGAATCGTCACTGGAGGCTGACACTCTGCACTCGCTCTCAGATGTGCCTGGGCTTGTGCTGTTGTTATTGTGCACGCTAGGGGACATAAACACATGGCGTCGCTATATCATGGACATCGTGATATGACACGGAATTACTCTCGGACAAACTAAGATGTGGATGTGGACATTAAGCTTAGGATCAGCAAGCCAAACCATACAGCAACATAATCATGACGAACCTCGTGTTGTGGATGGGGTCTTCTCATCTCTTATGTGTCACCTAGCCCATCTTCACTAACCCTAGATTTCTGTGTTTGCTTACCTCCAAGTTTTGAGAAATACTTCAGTCAGAACATGATACATCATCTTTAGGCATCAACTACCAAGCTAACTTACTGCTAACTTGTAACTCCCTGAAGCCTCGTAAGCCCCTTTTAAATACTGCAGATGCCTGGATTTCACGCTTTATTGTAAGACCTGAGAGAAGAGCCACACTGATCATTTTATTGGAGATTAAATGAATTTGGGCTGCTTTTTATTTCTCTGTGGCATCTCAGTGCTTGTTTGTATTGTACCTTACAGTATAAAGTGCCTTGAGGCGACTGTTGTTGTGATTTAGTTCTATATAAATAAAATTGAATTGAATTGTTTGCTTCTGTGAAATGCATGGCTAACTATGTCAAACTTAACAAGCAGACAGATCATGGTTTGGGGTGGAATACACCCTGTATTTGAAGCCCGGGGATAAGAACACTTTAAAATTGCAATATGTATCTAACAGCTCTCTTGACAGGCAAAAAAACAAAGAAAGTAATACATTAACACTGACTGTAGTTTTCCAAAGACTGAGCAAAATATGTTGAAGCAGGCATTTCCTGCTTGTGTGACACCATAAATAGACAGCCTAAACATGGTGCGTTACCTATTGTTCTCTTCCAAGATAAATGACCTCAAGCTGCTTGGCATGTTTGCTCCCACAGCTAACTTACTATCATGCATGAACACTGTGTTTGATGGCCACTGTCAGGATTTATCAAAGGCATCCTGGACGTGTATCAGGTGCTTGACACAAACAAATCCCTCAGAGGAAGCAGTCATTTTATGACTCTCACCGAAGTGCGTGCCATCTGTGAGTTAAGGCTCCCATTTACCACTTCATACACAAGAAATATTGCTTTGAAATGCCGAGACCACTGCCAAATGACCTTTTTTTCCCCTCCTGCAAGAGGCAGACTCATCCTGGTATATTGTAGGAAGTGAGGTGCATCTGACATCTGCTTGAAACTAAAGCCCAACAAGGCTCACTGTTCCTTTTTTCTTTGTGGGAGATGTAAGACCCTGCAGACATGAGAGAGGCAAAGCTGAGACAAGATTTGAACTCCCAAGTCAAATTACAAAAGGCAGATGACATTAATATCACACAAGGTTTGGCAGCTCCTAAGTACATGCAAGGAGACAGTCAGCCTTTCCCTCTCTCCCCCGTCCCTCTCTTTCTCTCTGTCAGCCATGTCAGTTTTTCAGACAAATGCTTGGGGGCCCTTGATAGGTTTCCGCCTTTACATGGAAAGTGGGTGATCACCAGTTTTTTTGTTTGTTTTTTTTTAGAATAGAGGAAAGATGTTTTTGTTTAGTGGTTTGTTTTGTTTTGTTGATTTTTTTTTTCCCCCAAACCTCCCATAATCCTTTGCTCCATCTGTTTTCTGTTATTTGTGATTTGTAGGTACAACTTCTTTTTCTGCTTGCTTTTCATGTGAATATTTAAATTTACTCTCTGGGGTTTTTGTTTTTTATCAGCATATGATTTTTTTTTCGGGGGGGGTAGTCACTTGTTTTAATCACAAATCTGTTTGTCTGATTCAGACTAATATGATTGCTTCGCATTAGTGTGGTTATTGAACTCCTTAATAGATGTCACAGTCACAGGTAGCATATACACATTTGTTAATTTGTTCTTTAAAGTAATCCCAGTAGGATGCTGTGTCAAGTCTGTGTGACTGATAGACAGGTGATTGTTTAAATAGCTAATCATAATATCCAGACACACTGTCACTGTGTCGAATGAGCTCCCAGGACATATGAGCTTATTATGAAGGTGCCAACTTCAGTTAAGGCCTGTGGATAATTAAAAAGTGATGAGTGCCAGTGACATCCATCGTACTTTCAAATGTAACAATGAAGCTCACTAAATCAATCTATGGTGATTTGTGCTCTGACATTATTTGCATACTGGCCTACAAGATCTAAAATGGGTCAGATCTTTGAATGACCTGGACTACATACTTCGCGCTATAAGACTTTTTTTCTTTTCTTTTTTCTGCACATACACAGTAGGTTTTACAAGCATTAGGCTGCTATGTTTGGAGTGGGCTGACATTTCATTTATTTTTGTGTGTTATTGTGCTGAACAGTCCTTTTGCAAAAAGATGCTTGAAGCTGAAGAAAATAAAACAGGGAGCACTGACTTTCTGGCTGCAAGGTCTTTTGTGTGGCAAGAATATTAATGTTGGTAAGTATTAGCTGTGCTACTCCTAAATTATTACGGCAAGGAAGGATGCAATAGTTCAAGTTGTCCTGAGGTCATTAGAGGTGGGCATCCTAATATGCTCTCTATATCATTTAACAAATTCATTCATATGAATTCATGAATTTCGTTAGGTAATAATGTTCTCAAAGCCAGTTACAGAGGGGAAAAAACTTAGAGGGCAACAAGCTGACCTCACATTCAGCTCCATGAGACTACATGGTCTATGTGTGTTTTGGAGCAAACGTTTTCTTGTTAAGATCCTACAGTAAAGGATTAATAGAACCATCTTGTAGAACTTTTTTTTTAAAACATTTTTATCTTAGAAAGCACAAAAATGTTGTAGGTGCATAAAAAGGAAATTCAGTTCACACCTATGAAATAAACTACTATCTTCTGCTCCGAGAGTAGCAGTTCCCGTGGGTCGTCCAGAGAAAGATATCTCTACAGCAGTTCAGATACACTCATGGAGTGTGTGGATATTCACAGTGCCCATGAGTCATAACAGTCAGGTCAACATCTTCCTCTTCAACACACACACACCAAAAGAGAGATGTCCATGAAACACTGTAACAAACAAATTTGTACAATAAGGTACTGTACATTTATATGGTATGATACAAATTTTATATTCTTTGGAATATAAAATATGGAATGTAAATTTTTAAGTTTAAATTATGTTTAAATTTTACATTTTAGACTTTCATGATCATTGTGAATATGTGATGTACTTTCTATGGCCCACCATGACTGAGACTTCTGTAGCTATTAATCTTGTCTAGCCAGTATTCATCTTCAGGGTCACAGTCCTGTAAGCATATGGGGCAATGAGTAATTGAATTGTGACAAAGCTGATATCTTGTTGTAGTTCAAGTAATCTCTGGAATGATTTTTCTTACTGAAAGCTTTTGGATTTCCAGTGCTATTGATCAATCATGTTTGAGCAGGCTTTGGTTGCATGCAGAAAAACAGTGTCTGTAGAAAGCAAATCTCTCTAACCCCGAAATCCGCTATCTTTTAGCGACAATTTAGCTTTTTATTAGCTTTTTCAAATGTATCTGCATTATTGAACAATGACAAATGGAATAGTAAGTCGTGGCCCAGATATTTGTTGATTACACCCACAGACTATATGTAAAAGCCAGTGTGAAAATGTGTTAAGTCATTGTGTGCATTCTTTCTAATGGCCATCAAGGGGTGACCACTCTGGTTGCAAAGAAGTCCAATCGTATGGAAGCTTATAGAAAAGTGATCCTCAGCTCCCTTGATCTGTGACCTCGTTAAGCACTTTTCTGGTGGGATTTTGGCCTCGCTAGTTTCAATCTAATGAAAAACAACAAGTTAAACTGTGGTCCCCATTGGAGTCAAAAAGGAGGACAAGCAGAATATGCTTTAAGGCAGACTTACCTTGTGATTCTCAACTTGCTACTATGTTAACGTTCAGCTTGGGGTTCACAGCTTCAGTAAACAATGGCTGACGTCACAGTGACTATGTCTATGTTTTATTTACTGCCTGTGATTACACAAGAAGCCCCGGAGTATTGACTGTTGCCTGCAGACACTTAGGTAACAGACTTGATACTTAGTTCCCAGATTGTGGTTCAGTAAAGACAAGAAATATAATTCAGTTTTATATAATATTTTCATTGGTGTAACAGTGCTTTCATACATAACTTGTACTGTGGTGAAATTAGTAGTACCTTAAGAAGTGGCTAGTTTTATTTTATCTTTTACAGTAGTTTTGCATTGTTTCAGTTTCAGAAATAATGACTACACTGTCACATTATGTAATTTTTTTTATTCAACTTATTTGGGGATGCACACAGAGAACTATTCTGTCAGCTGCCTTATGTAAGAATAGATCACCCTTTGAACAGCATCCTACTTGCGATACTTTTTATATTCAAAGCCTATTTTCTATATGATTGGGACACTGAAGGCAATCAGTGATGTATTGAAAATGGCCTGTGTTCTGCTCGGTCTGTCTGATGTGACAGCCCGTGGCAGCACAGTCCCACTTATCAAGAATGTTGAAGAAATTCTGCTTCTCAGCCCCTCTTTGTGTCCCATCCACTTGATAACAGAGTTCTGTGGATTTTCCATTTTTCCCATGAAGCGATCTCCATTGATCACAAGGTGAGAGCAGGCATTGAGGTTGTCTGGCTGACTGAAAGCAGTATGGTCTGATAAGATTAGGGTGAGCATTACTGAATGGGAAGAGGCACTTGCACATAAGTGAAGCAGCAAGCAGGATGAATTTGAAGTGCTTGGATGGCACTGGTGAGACAATTACTGTTGTGTGCCAAGGCCGTGTTTTCAAAAATGCATGCATGAAAATGAGGAGAGAAAATCGAAAATGTAGCATCTTTGAAAGTGAAGCCTTCATCCTTTGCTGCAGGTTTGCGAAGCACGCAAAGCTCTAAAGTCAGTATTTTCTCCAAACCATTTGCCCTTGCTTTGAAAACAGACAGTCACTAAAGAACGCCAGCTTTCTCTAGAGAGTCAGTTATTATGAGACTACAATTTTTATACCAGTGACACTAAGCAATATTTGCTCCCTCATATCCTGCGCCTTGCCAATTAAGCTTGCAATATTGTGTTTTCTTGCGCTGGAGGATATACCACAAATTAATAGAACTGCGTCTGAAGAAAGCAAAAAAAGCGGAATCATGAAAAGCACAACATCAATATGAGCAGGTACATACGACTCAGTGAAGACATTTAGAGAAAGGCAATTTACCTTGTGGCAGCACTACAGCTTCTCCTTATTTCTCTCCTTTCCCTTAAATTGTGACAGTCAACATTAGTTATTTTTAGATGAAGTCGTTATTTACCTACCAACGTCAAACTGAGCAGTAAAGCAGCACAGAAGAAACAGAAAATGGTTGTTACAACTTCGTGACCTTTGCATGCATATCAGACACTTGCACACATGAAGTATCCAAACCTAAAGCAAAGAGGCAGACTACCATCACATACGCTGAGCATAGTCATGATACTAAGAACATAAATCCTTTAGGTTTTAGAGCTGAACCTTCACTGGGCCATTTGTTTCCTAGTATCTGAGGTCTAGAACATGGGGCTAATCGAGTTAGGTAGGATGCTGTTGTCTTAATACATATTCAGGTTGATCTGAACAAACAGAAATATGTGTAAAAGTTAGTGAATTTTGGCATTCCAAAAAAAGTCTGTAACATGTTAATTGTTGGGGGATCATGCACCTCTCTCTCTGTGTTCTTACAAATTGGCCTTGTACTGGCTGTCTTCACTGAATGGAATGGAGCTACTAGCAAGGCTTTCCACATATAGAGTTGTTCATTCTGTTTTTGTGTAAGTTTTCACATTGAGACATTGAATATTAGCTTTCAATTTAATACATAAAAGCCTTACTTTAGATTACTAATACCTACACCTTTCCCATCAATGACACTCTATCAAAGCAACAAAGGATCACTGAAGAAAAGGTGAAAAGATAACAGGGTTTCTGCAACTCCTGAGCGCTGGAGCTCCACATAAGCAGCACTGCTGTTTTTTTCTGTGCTACCACACAATTAGCGATTAGTGTTATAGCAGGTGGTTAGCACCACGCGAATCGAGTGCAACATCAAATTTTACCAAATCCCCCGACCCCCAAGGGAAATCTTTGATAAGCTTTAGTTCTTGTCCAGATTAGAAATTGGACGGTACTTGGCTGAACCCAAATCAGCGTCGATTTATTGCTACTGCAACATTTTGCTCTTTGCCAGCCTCCTCCTATCCGGTATTGACGGTTGTCCGACAGAGAGGGCTTTAGACAGGTGCTGGGCTCTGACATTTAGACCCCCATTGTCCTCGTCTCCTAATCCCTCTATTGTGAACGATTAGCAATATCCTGGTCCCTCAGCTCTGCAAGGGGTGAACAGGCTGTGTGGGGTGGGAATGGTGCCACAAATGAACAAGGACAATGCTGCGTCACTAACTACGCTGTCTAATTTCATTATGCTGACATGTTAGTGCTTCACTGACTGTGCGTGTTTGGGTCTGATAGAGGACAGACTGCACATGATAGACAGCGGTGGTCAGTTTGGTGGGTAGGTCAGCCCCTTGTCTAAATAATTTTGAATGGCACTATTTTTTAGAATATAGTCAAGTGTTTTTTGGTTTTTTTCAGAAGGGTTAGGGTTAAGGTTAGGCTGCTTATAGGTAATTGGACCATGATTTCCTCATTCTTATATTAAATAATAAACTCGAAAATAATTGGATATTATCACCAGAGATGGTGGACAGTACTTACTATATGGGGATTGATCATTTCTTTACAAAGACTCATCTTTCATAGTGATGCCCTTCAATCCTAGAAGTAGCTCTCAAATGAAGAAGGCAGTAGAAAAGAGGGAAAGGAGCTAGGCAGGATGGAGTGACGGACTGAGAATTAGAAACAGAAGAACCAGCTATTGACAAAAACAGCCTGCTTTTGACTGAGGAGGTATGAAGGAGAGGAGGGGAGTTATTTGTCTAACTTAAGCCTGGATCATCTGCTGTTACTCCTAACCAACAGAGTAGAGTCAGGAGTTCAGTGTACAGGTCCATGTCAAGCTCTGACAATGATTTAAAGCCTTGTGCCCTTGGTTTAGCAGTGGCCCACATGAATGTCAACTAGTGCATTGGCTAATATTGAAAACGGTGCCTGGCACCTGAGCCCACATTTGCAATGCAGCAGTAAATGGGGCAGAGTTTTCAAGTAACACTATGAATTATTCATGTAGTCTATATATTCTGTGTATATGTAAATTCAAAAATTAAATTATGTTTACAAACTTTACAATTTCTATTTGTTGTCCCTGAGAAAATGCAAATGCCAACAAAGCAAATATCGTGCATAACAGGTGCAAAGCTAACTAAAAATGAAAAAGAACAATCTGTATTAGTTAGCATGGTACACAGTCTCTTTAGACACACATATCTGCCACAACATTAAAACCACCTGCCTAATGTGGGTCCCCCTGGTCCCTCCATAAAACCTAAAAAGACATGGAACCCACATGACCTCTGAAACTGTCCTATGGCTTCTGTTAGCAACAGTCCTGTAAGTCTTGTTAATGGAGTGGTTGGATCAAACTAAAGATGCTTGATTGGATTGAATTGTGGGAGATTTGGAGGCCAAGTCAGCACCTTAAACTCCTTGTCATGTTCCTTTAAACCATTCCTAATTAACTTCTGCAGTGTGGCAGAGTACATTATCTTACTGGAAGAGGCATCAGGGAATATCAAAGCCATGAAGGTGTGGTGCAGTGGTTAGCAAGAAGGTCCTGGGTTTGAATCCACCGGCCAGCTGGGGCCTTTCTGTGTGGAGTTTGTGTGTTCTCCTTGTGCCTGGATGGGTCTCTCAAGTACTCCGACTTCATCCCACAGTTCAAAGATATGCTTGTTAGATTAATTGGTGATTCTAAATTGACCATAGGTGTGGAAGTGAGGATGAATGGTTATTTGTCTTTCTGTGTTAGCTCTGCAGTAGACTGGTGGCCTGGCCAAGGTGTACTCACCCTATGACAGCTGGGATAGGCTCCCTTACCCTTTTTCCCTGCTTTCAACTCATCAAGTTCAAGCTACTGTTCACCTGCACCAGGTGCCATTGTAAC
>VUQI01063217.1:7010-28142 GCA_015106735.1 Paratilapia polleni | reverse complement strand
GGTAAACAATATTTCTCCATTTGATTCAAAGTGTACTTTTTGGTTATTTTTAAGGTCCATTTTTAATGCCAGCTCACAGTCTTCTGTGCCTCAGATACAGGTGCATTAATTTCAGCAGTGTTACTGTGTCTCTACTTTCACTTTGTCCTGAAGTTATTAAAAAATAATCTGCAGCTTAGAAAGTTAGACTTGAACCTGTGCAGACTATTTAGAAATGTTTATACTTCCTTCTGTCATGTTTTTCGCTTTATTTGATTTAACTCACTTTCAAAGTGTGGAGGTGGAAGGTTTATCATGTGTGTAGTATCAGTTATTTTTATTGATCTTGTATTATACAACTAGCATGTGTTATACAACCTCCAATCATTTGTCTTGCATTGTTTCTCTTTGTGCAACCCAGTGTTACATCAAAATGTGGACAAATGAAGTTGTTGACCGCAGTAAAAGTAAACGGTAGGTTTTACAATAAAGGCTGTGACACATACCGAAGTTCTTTATCAGCCTGTTTGTCCTGTCAAGTTTCTTTCTCTTTATAGTTTGCAGACAAAGCCATATATTTTGCTTTAGGAGGTGGATGTGGTGGGCGTGGCATGAGTCAAATACTTTCACCCAGGAAAAACATTTTCCTATGGAGGCTGGTCTGTTCTGTATGTTTTTGTCAGATTATCAACCTGGTGATTAAGGGAAAAATTCAAAGTTTGTGAAAATTTCTTTAGTCTTGCTATGAATTATTGAGAAAAGTATAGAATCAAAGAAAGTCAAAGCTGGCCTTCTGACCTCCCTCTCAGTGCACTGAACCATAAATGGCCCCTGTCAACGTCTTAAGGGAATACCGTGGTGTTTTCAGTCCATGCAGAACAAGCACCGACACAAGTCACAGAATTCTTTTTCATCTACATTCTAAGCAGTAAGGAAACCACCTTTCAAACACCCAGCTGCCATTTTTGTTCTGCCAATATTTCTCCTACAGTCCTGTGCATCAAATTCTTAATTCTTTGAGTTAGCTATAAAATCACGTGTCATCTGCATCTATTTCAATATATTGCTTGAGACTCCAAAAGTCATGTGCTCACTGGAACAATTCTGGAGTGATCTGCTGTCTAGTTTGCTCCTTTCCCAGTATTTGTGAATGTTTGCAAATATAGATCTCACAGGAAAAAGTGGTTTTGCTTGCCATTTGTTGCATAGTGGAAGCAACACTTTTATAGTACCAAACTTACAGAACGATTGCAAGCTGCCAAATCCTGTTTCTAACTTTTTAGGATTTGTTCAAATGTGTGAATACAATGCAGATTTTGAGGTGGTGCTATTTTTGTCTATAGGAAGGTGCAAGTAGCTACACTAGCTACATTAGTAATTCAGACTAATGTGAGTTTATATTTTTCTGCATTTCTAAGTAGTGAAAACTTGTCTGATTGTGAGTACTGTATTACTTAAACCAGCTGAATTATTTTCATCTGACAAGGGAAAAAAGAGGTTAACAAAAGCTTACACAGTGACCCCACCCTGATGTGTTCTCTGAACCATATTAATGAAGTCAGGAAGTCATTCCAGCCTGAGGAAGAGAAATCTGTGTTTATTTTAGCCGGGTAAGTCAGCTGAAATGGATTGAGTTTGAGAGGTACCAGATATTGAAATCTTTTTCATAAGACTCTCAAAGATAGTTCATGATTCATTTGCAGTCAAAATGGGTCACAACATTTTCTGGCTGGTGATGTAACCCTGTTTGGAAAAATGGTTTCATTAAAGCCCTGCAGGATCGGACTGTAGCATTTGGTGGCTTACTGTATCGAACATTTATTTATACGGGTCGGCCTGAGCTGACGTCAGTGTGTGGGCAGGCAGCACGCATAAGTCCTTGTCCACATGAATTTGTGCATAGGTGTTTAGTTGGCAACCTAGAAATAGACTTATGTCTGATGCCTCATTCGTTTGTTGTTGCATCGTATTCAAAGATTACATATAATCTGTTATGCAGTTTTGTTCTCTTCGGAGGAGTTTAGCATCCTGTGGGCTTAACGTGTGATAAGGTAAATCTGAGTAGAAAATCTCTGGATTAAAATGAGGTCAGACATTTTGGAAAAATGGGTTTGAGATTTTCATATTTTTATTGCCATCCTACTTCCTGGCTTGCTGCAAACTCTTTCCCCAGAGACTTCTCTAGTCTCCATTGGGTCCGCAGATTTGCGGTGGTCGGCTGGGTGTGGAGGCTTGTCGGTGACACCCCCAGCGACCTGAGGAACGGCAGCTGTGACAGGCCGCTGACGTGGCTGTCACTTGCCCTGACTGATGACAGACGTGCAGCCTCTTCCTGCCAGCTAACATCTGGGAGAGCAAAGAGCCCGACACTCATCCTGACAGCAGGGAGAGGATGAGAGGGAAGGAAGAGGCGCAAGGAAAGAGAAGATCTGCAGCAAGGAAGCAGCCGTGTTATTTTTCTAATTTTTGTTGGTTATTGCAAGTCTCTGTATGTGAGTTGGACTCAACATGTCCAAGGGGCATTTATTTGCACATACATAATAGATGCATCAGTAATAGATTTCTGTGGAAGATAATTCAATTTGTCTTTTAAGGAGGAAAAGCATGGGTACATTAAGGTCCAGTGAGTCAGCTTGCAGAATGCCAGGGCCTGGGAACTTGTTCACCTACATGTAATGCAGCCATTAGTGGTGTTAGAGTCATTACATCTGCTAGCTGTGACACGTCTCAATGTGGAGTTTGTTTCAGAAGTGTTCATTTTGGGGGAGTATTGCAAGCCAGGTCATTATAGAGTGATAAAACTGACGTTTGCATTATTCTTACTCTTCAGTACAAATGCCAGCCTGTGCAGTAGTGCAGTGTGTCATACAGTAATGACAGAAGTGACGCATCGGACGTTACCTGTATGATTGATTAATGGGGTGTTCTGGTAAACTACAAGCTACAGTCAAAATGGACTCATCTGTCCATATTAAACAAAGACAAGACAATCTGAAAGAACTAGTCCTTTTACTTTCAGCTCTCTCTTTTTCAATGCCTTGTCGGTCAAGCTAATGCTTCTGATCCCAGTGTGTCAAATAGTGCCTTCTGTCAGATGCTGCATAACGTGTCCATTGGAGTCTGTGCCTTCATGCACATACTGCAGCAGTATTGGACACTTAGCTAAAAGTCCTCTTTAAAAGAGTGCTGGTTTGCATTTAGAGATTGTATGGGTGGGGGTAGCATACGTCACAGGTTTGTAAGCCAGGAGACCATGGTTCATGTCCTGTTTGGGAGCTCTGTGTTTTGCAATTTGCTTTGCTGTGTTTTCACTCAGTTTTTACTTTAGCTTTCAGTCACTGCATAGGTTTAGGCACGAGAAAACTTCTTGGTTAGGTTTAGGTTAAAATATGCTGCTTTCAAGTTAAGCTCTGCACACTGAAAGATGATGCTTAACGGCTGCATTTAAATTACTCTAAGGGGTCTTTCGCAAGCCAAATCAAGTCAAATCAATGTATTTTGAACAAAACAGACTTTGACCATTTAAACTATTATAATAAATCAAACATTAAATTAAAAAAAATAATAATAATAAGGGTAAAACGACCAAAAACACTAACAACAATTAAAACAAGGAAAAATATCAGTTGAAAACAGAGAGGAGAAATTAAAGCAATTGTTTAATGATATACTGGGCTAACTGACACTGTACACAAAGAACATACCTGTGAACTGAACCTAATCTGAAATTGAAAAGGCCAACGAGAAGAGGTATGTTTTCAGTCGGGATTTGAACCTGCGTGCAAAATAGGGATATTGGATACAGTAGGTTCAGCAGTAGGTAAAAGCCACATTAGGTAACGAAACATAGCAGCAAACGGATAACGTTGGTTAGAGCACCATATAGAAGTATTGCTTGATAGATGGTAAAATAATGCTGTTTTAATTGGAAGTTTAAGATTTATATTTGCAGTGTGCTTCTTTGAAGCCACAGGGTCATAAGAAGCACCACTTTCTTTCTCTTAATCAGATCTAATTTTACATTTTCTTTTGAAATAAGCACCACTAAAGTGTAATAGTAGTAGTGGTTCCTGCTTTATTACCTGATCTTGACATGTATCAAACTGCATTTTTAAGACTTTCCTTTAAGTCGCTCTATTTAATTTCTAAATTAATATGTTACATTCCAAAACTGAAAACTAGGTACTGGGTAGAATTAAATATAAAACTGCACACTCTGTAGATTACAAACTTGTTAGTAGGAGCCTTTTTCCCCTAAGGCCTCCTGAAGGTAACTAATTGCTTTCAGGTAAATCTACTGCATAAATTATTAATATTGTTGTCTTTGTTTATAATGATAGAAATTACCCGATTAAATTTGGCTTCATTAAAATTAAGCTGTGCAATGAAGCATGTCAGAATTGCTCTTGAACAAAGTAAGAGTCTGTCGAATTTTCATGCAGTTTACTAAGATGTGTTTTTAAAGGTATATCAGGAATTTCTGGAGCACACGAGTGGGTTGGAGTCAACACTCCCGTTGTTTTTTTGAAACCTCATTGATCATACTTAGACGTGCAAAATTGCCGATAACTACAAACATTTTGTCAGTCCATCATCATCAGCTCTAAATGTCTCTTTTCTGCAGTAGACTAAAGACAAATATCCTGTGTGTCTGCAGGCTTTTAACCTTGGATCAGGCTCAGCTAGTGCTGGTTGTCATTATAAAATTTACCCACATCTCCTGCATAACTGAAACGTCTCTCTGAACAGATGTCATTTTGTACTCACTTTAAGACATCTGACATCTTACATCTGTATGACACGGAGTAAATAATTAATAACCACTAGCAGTAATGGGTACAAAAACTGCATACAACCATATACAGGGCAGTCAGTATAATTTTCTGGTCCCCAAATAAGCAGATTGCCTCTGTTTTCTTTTTACAAATGACCCCTAATGAAATGGTTTGATATTTTCCTTTGAAATTATCCCAAGTGTTCACTGAGCATATTAAGAAGGCAAATATGTAGACAGAGGTTAATGCAGTGCAGTGACAGACAGAATTTCGAGATCAGTAATGTCATCCACATGGAAACTATAAGGCTTTAGGGAGATGCTGAAGCTATTGGAATCTGGTGGCATTTAAAGTTCTTACACATTTTACTGAGCCACAGCTTCTAAGAAGTGCTCTTTAAATACATTTTTTTTTTTTTTTTTATACAGAATTTGAAAATGGCACCTAGTATTATTTAAGAATATCACCTGGAATCCTGACTGTTGGTTGGTGCTTTCAGAAGTGGTGCTTTGACTACTGTTTATCATGGTTATGGTGCTGCAGCATGCTATAGATGTACCCACTATAGGCATAATCTGAAACTTAAAGATTGTTTTTTTTTTTTCTGATGTTTTTGTGCTGTATCTCTAAGGTGAATAGGGTGAGATGGGTCTTTGAGGTGAGAAAATCAGTTTTATTTGTGAATGTTGTCATTGCTTTCACCTTTTGCCAAATCAAACTGAAACAGTACTGTGAAACAATAATACTGTTTTCCCCTTTCCCCTTTCCCCTATGAAATACCAAGGCAATGGTAGCCACTTGATTTGTTGTTTTGTCTGTCTGTTGGTCCTCTTTCACACAGCTACTGTCAGTGCACAAGATGTGATTTTTAACCCTCTTACAACCTTAATGAGGGGGAAAAAGTCTAATTTATAGTACAATATGCAGAATGACAGTGACATAATGTGCAATAACAAGGCACATTTTAGCAGGGGGCATACAAGTTGAGACCATCATGCACCAGGAACTCCAGAAATCCATCCATCCATCCATTTTCTTCCACTTATCCAATTCAGGGTCACAGGGGGGAGCTGGAATCTATCCCAGCTGCCATAGGGCGAGAGGCGGGGTACACCCTGGACAGGTCGCCAGTCTGTCGCAGGGCCAACACAGAGAGACAGACAACCATTCACACTAACTGCATGTCTTTGGACTGTGGGAGAAAGCTGAAGTACCCGGAGAGAACCCACGCAGACATGGGCAGAACATGCAGACTTCACACAGAAAGGCCCCGGCCAGATGGTGGATTTGAACCCAGGACCTTCTTGCTGTGAGGCAACAGTGCTAACCACAGTGCCACCATGCTGTCCTACTCCAGAAATCATTGGATTTAAAAAAAAAATGCCACTTCCCCATCTCCTTTGTTTTAGGGGCACTCTTTCACAATGTTAATATATCATATTTAATATACCATATTTAAATTCTTAGTTTGTAGGGTTTGGCCATAGCATTGTATTTATGTGGCTCAATATGTCTAGAGACAAAAACAGAAGCAGTTGTGTGATTATTCAGGTAAACTAGCCTATTTTCATGCTTTCCTGATACACATCCTCATGTCCTTTAAAGGTGGACTCTTGTCTTCTTAAATCCAGGCAAAAGTAGCATCACATAATCTCACATAGTGGTAAGACCAGGGCTGATGGTTGCTACTGTCCACTGTCAACACAATTTTTTGTTTTAACCTTGACTTTAGGCTTTCCCTAACATTAACCAAGCAGTATCATGTGCCTAATTTTCACCAAAATCTTACATAGGTGGCAGATTAGGAAATGCTGAGTCAATTTTGGGATAGCCATGTACTTTTGGAAGCCCTAGGCCACTGGCCTGTTTTGTCTTGTAGCCTGGGTTATCTGGGTCATCATTCAAGTGATTTGTAGGCTGGAATGATTTTGCAGTTTATGTTTTTTTTGTCCCAGATAGACAATGTACCAGCAGTGTCTGTAGCAGCTGGCAGTGACAGATGTATATGTGTGGAAGATGTCTGTGCTGTTGTTTTTAGTGATGTTTTTAGTTGTTTCCTTCTAGTTGCTCTTTTCTTTCAGTGAATCTCATAGTGCTTTAGCTGAAGTATTTGATAATTAAGGCAGCTGTATCTTGGCTCGAATTTATTTATTTATTTTTTCACCCACCCCTGTGATTGCGCTGACAGTTAATACAAATGTGCCACCACTTCAGCTAGCTCTGTGATTAGGCCGGACAGTCCAGGCTTCCACCCCCAAGTGAGTTCATTAAGGGAAATATGTTAAAAATACACATTCGCATGCACACGTTGGCCTAATTGTTGGGGTGTGTGCCACACAACCACAAAACCCAGAGTTCACCTCCCAGCCAGGTAACCTTTGTGGCTTGACTTGGCGCTCTCTGTGACCACATTTCATGTCTCCCTCTACGGTGGCTGTCAATTAAAAGCAACATGCCAAGAAAATTATCCTTAAAAAAAAATCCAAGCTTACCAAAGGAAATACAAACTTGTCAGCAAGAACATAAATATACCACCCGTCTGTAATTAGAGAGACAGTTGCAGTCTGCAATGAGACTTTCTGTTTAATTTGCTCTCGGTGGTTTTTGTTGAACTTGCACATTATTTATATGTATTATGCAATATTCCCACTGCGTAATGTAATAAAGTCTAGTTTCTGATGTAAATTCATTCCTATTTATTCACATTACCTCTAGTTATTGTTATATCTTTAGCACATTGTGTTGCCCCTTGCACATGCAGTAGCTGTAGACAGCACTAACATATGTGTATTCTGCTGTAACCCAACTGTGTCCTTGTACATTTTTTCATTCTTTTTTTTTTATAATAATGCATTTTACTGTTGTATTGAATACTCGGGACTTAATTTACAAGAAGAAAATAGTTTTGTGTTCAAATACACTCGGCAATAATGCGCTTTCAAATTCTGATTTATTTATTTTGTGTTATTTATTATATTTGTTTCTATTTTGTCCCCCTTTAAGAGTAACAGTGGTGACTAAAACCCTGTTTTTTCATAGATTGGTTACACCAATCCAATATTTTGTTTTAACAACAAATTGTATATTTCATGTGCAAGTGGCACCTGCTCAGTAGGGCACTGTTAAAAAGAAAGATGATAATTCATTTGTAAAGGCTCATTATCATTTGTTTTTTTTGTTTTTTTTCCTTTTCGCACAGTTTGACACCAGTCAGTACTTTTTGCCATTTCTGTTCACGAACATCAGGTAGCTGCATCTACAATGACATGCTGTGGATACTAAAGAAGAATACACTCACCGGACAGTTTATTAGGTACACCTTGCTTGCTCTTGGTCCAAATTGACATGATAGCATCACACAGTTGCTGCAGATTTGTCGGCTGCACATCCATGATGTGAATCTCCCATTCCACCACATCTCAAAGGTACTCCGTTGTCACCAGATCTGGTGACTGTGGAGGTCATTTGAGTACAGTGAACTTGTCATGTTCAAGAAACCAGTTTGAGATGATTTGAGCTTTGTGACATGATGTGTTATCCTGCTGGAAGCAGCCATCAGAAGATGGGTACACTGTGGTCATAAAGGGATGGACATGGTCAGCAATACTCAGGTAGGCTGCGGTGTTTAAATGATGCTCAATTGGGACTAAGGGGCACAAAATGTACCAAGAAATTATCCTCCTCCCCATTACACCACCACCAGCCTAAACCACTGATACAAGGCAGGATGGATCCATGCTTTCATGTTGTTTACACCAAATTCTGACCCTACCACCTGAATGTTGCAGCAGAAATCGGAACTCATCAGACCAGGCAGCTTTTTCAAATCTTCTGTTGTCCAATTTTGGTGAGTCTGGGCAAATTGTAGCCTCGGTTTCCTGTTCTTAGCTGACTCGAGTGCCACCTGGTGTTGTCTTCTGCTGTAGCCCATCTGCAAGTTGTTGAGTGTTCAAAGATGCCCTTCTGCATACCTTGGTTGTAACAAGTGGGTATTTGAGTTACTGTTGCCTTCCTATCAGCTCAAAGCAGTCTGGCCTCTGGCATCAACAAGGCATTTTCTCCCAGAGAACTGCCGCTCACTGAATATTTTCTCTTTTTCAGACCATCCTCTGTAAACCCTGGAGATGGTTGTGTGAAAATCCCAGTAGATCAGCAGTTTCTGGAATACTCAGACCAGCCTGTCTGGTACCAATGACCACGTCATGTTCAAAGTCACTTAAATCACCTTTCTTCCCCATTCTGTTGCTCAGTTTGAACTTCAGCAGGTTGTCTTGACCATGTCTATATGCCTAAATGCACTGAATTCCTGCAGTGTGATTGGCTGATTAGATATTTGCGTAATGAGGAGTTCAACAGGTGTACCTAAAAAAGTGGCGAGTGAGCGTATATGACCCCATATTTTATCTGCAGAGGTAAATCAAAACAAAATGCCACTGTAATGACAAAGCAGTTATGTGTGAATCACACCTATGCAAAAGGTTTGCTGTAGCAGTGATTTGAGAGTTTAAAAATCTGCTTTGTGGTTAAAATGCACATGAAAAGAAAAAATGTAAAAGCAAGTTTTGATAAAAAATTATAAGAATCATTTTAACACAATAAAATAAAAATAGCTTCCCAGTTTCACCAACCACAATTTCTCCTGGAAATTGGCAGTGACATACAATGTACTGTATGTATGTCCCAGTACTGTGCGTGATATAAAAGTAACATCTCCTGAGCCTGAATCACAAGGAACAAAAGCTTCCTGATTTGAGGTCAGAAGGTAACTTGTTTGTCACTTTCTGTGTAGCAGCCGGAGGTGCTAAAGCTGTGGGATTTCTACAAAGCTTAGCCTCATCAGTTTTATTTTAAAACATGTTTTCAGGGCTAATATGGAGATGCTGCATAGTTTTGCTGACAGAAGTGTACTGTACATTATTGTGACTTTATTTAGAGAGTGCTTGGTCATCAGTATCCCAGATGGTGTTATGAACAATATTAAAAAAAAGCCAGATATTGCATGCACACTACAACATGAGGCTTTTGCTATTATTTTTTTTCTCTTCTTAAATTGTTGAATCATTGGAGAGGAGTTTTGTATATCTATCTCTATGTAAGGTGGATTGTTTGTACTTGAACACAGAAATTCTGTACTCATATGTAAATGGTTGCACTATCTATATAAGTGATTCCCAACCAGGGGCACTAGGGTTTACACTGGACACATAAACACAGCATTCAAATGGTGTGTGAGTATATTTAGTGTCATGGCACTGTAACAGCTCCCATCTATAATTATAAACTGTATATAAAAGATGGACATAAGCACCATGACATTAGCCATTGGTTTATGACTTCCCTTTTTGAAGCCTGAAAATGGTAGCAACTTGTCAATCACAGGCGGGCCCGCCCTAAAGCACACACTGCTCACACAATAAAGAATATACTGTCTTCAGTAAGACTTTAAACTACCAATTAAGATCACCTTATCAGGAAGGCGTTTACTGAGGTCACAGGTCAAGGGAGGTGAAGGATCTTTTTCACATAGGCTTGGTTTTACAACCAGAGGAGTCGCCCCTTGCTGGCTAATAGAAATAATCCTGGTTTAAGGCACTTCTACATTGCCTTGACTTTTTAGTTCCAGAAGCTGTCATCGTATTTTAGATCCAGACTTTGGGGTTTGTGAAACTTGGTTTGTCGTGAGCCGAAAGGTTAAAGTAGTTTAATTTCAGTGGAATTTGGTTGAAACTTCCACTATATAGCACTACATTTGGTAGCTGTACAAATGCAGACTTGATGAGACTTGCAAATATGAAATAAGACTTTTTCAGGATCAATACATACATCTTGTATAAAAACAATAATAATATAGTAGTAATACTGAGACATCTAGTTTAAAAGCCAGACAAATAAACACATTTGGGGTATGATGGATTGTGTCAGTAAAGGGTTATTGGAGCATACTACGCAGGATTGGACCGAGGGTGTACATCAGAAAGAAAAGCAGCCACCCACTCGTGTAGTTGCTGAAGGAAAACTAAGTCCAGTGCACATGGATTTCTATCATTAATTCTTATGCACATTTCTCATGTTTAAAGTACTGAATGATCAAGCTCCATCATATCTTAGAGAATACATAGTACCATATTATCCCAATACAGCACTTCACTATCAGAGTGCAGGCAAAGAAGAAAGGGAGGTATAGCCTTCAGCTATCAGCCTCCTCTCCTGTGGAACCAGCTCCTAGTTTGGGTTGAGGAGACAAGCCCTCTATAGTTTTAAGATGAGACTTAAAACTTTAATTTTTGATGAAGTTTATAGTTAGAGCTGGATCACAGGACCTTGAGCCATCCCTAGGCTCAGGCTGCTTGGGGCCTGGAATCACTGAGCACTTTTCCTCACAGCTGCATATATTTAACTTTTGTTTACTCTCTCCTGTAGTTTGTCTTGTTGTTTGTGGATTCCTCTTTTCGCCCTTCTCATTCCCCTCACCCATCAATCAGTAGTGGCAGATGGCTGCCCCTCCCTGAGCCTGGTTCTGACTGAGGTTTCTTCCTGTCAAAAGGGGGTTCTTCTTCCCCATCATTGCCAAGTGCTCGCTCATAGGGAATCGTCTGATCGTTGAGGTTCTCTCTCTGACTTGGTGGGGTCTTTACCTTACAATATAAAGCACATTGAGATGACTGTTGTGGAGTTTAATTTAACTGATTTATTGATTGACTCTTTGTGAGAGGATTGGCTTGCCTGAAATGTGACCTGTAACAGTATTTCATGTGTCTTCACGACTTTCCTCCCAAAAAGAATAAAAGCATAATGTCATTCCAGCAAAAGAACATCTCTTTACATTTAGTTGACAAAAGGCCTTAAGCAGTCAGGAAACTATGGGAAAGTGGAAGGTAAGTATTTCTGCTTGCTTGGCTACTGACATATATGTGTAAACATGACAAGTCCACTGACCTTAAAGAAATTATTGGTTTTTTTTTTTTCAAATCCTTTTGCAAGCATCTTGTTCGTGCGTTCAAATCATGAAAAACAAATGATGTCAATGTGCAGATCAGAAAACACTTCTATGTGTCATTCCAGAGGGCACCGAGAAATGCTGTATTTAAAGGATTTCTCTCTTCATAGTGGCGAGTAATGTCAGGTAGCTTGTGGTCATTTTTTTTTGCTATGGAAATATGCACTACTAAAGCAAAACTGGAACCTACTTTATTACCTAATATATCGAATTCTTAAAGAGAAGCCTTACAGTACACAAATAGCAGATCTTCATTATATCAGCTGATATTATGCTACGATCAAAGGAAATTTTCAAATTAATTCTGTTTAATTATATTAGCACACAGCAAACCTGGGGCCACGTAAGAGAGGAATACTGTAAAGAGTATGCACCGAGTTGGTAGAATGGAGGGGTTAATTGGAGCCAAAAAGCTTATCTTTCCTCTGGCCCTACCTAGCAGACCCTGTCTCCTCCGTCTTTCAAAACAAAAAAAGAAGTAGTACAGGGGACTATATGTTTAATGACAGAATATAATATCTAATTAACTAACACAGTTATGTGGGCATTCTCACATCTGGATCTTACAGCAGTCTCTCTTGACATCTCCAGTGATATGGCCTGGAGACCAATTAATATTCTTTCATTCGGATGTTGTTGTTTTTTTTTTAAAGAGGTGTCTTGTGCTGTGGAAGAAAAATAATTTGGGGAATAGCAGCAATCGAGACAATCCTGAGACCAACTCAGACTTCCTCTCTTATGAAGATCACAATAGACAACAAACTGTAATTGTGTATTTTACATATTAATAAAGCTAGACAAGTGGCTTTGTGATGAACGGGGAGTTGCAGGAGCTCTGTGCTATAGCACTGAGCATCTAATAAATTAATACTTCCACTCTGCATACAGAAAGAACTGTTTTGTTGTGTCATGCAGAGGGTGAACAAAAATTGAGTGTAATGAAACCCTTTCTTCTTCTTCTAAAAAAAAAGAGACCTTTGTGGTAAATGAAAGCTTTCGTGTGATGTTTAATTGGCAGCAAATAAAAACAACTACAGCAATGCCGACTGTGGTCAGTAATAAATGTTTGTGTTAATTGAATCTCAGATCAGTGCCATATTTAGTCCAGATATTGAAGACTGAAATACAGTGGTGGCTTCCTTGAATTAGCTGATGAAACAAAAATGTATTTACCTGATATATATTCTGTGCCGCAGTATAGGATTGGCCCACGTGCTACCACTACCACTTAGAGTTTGGATCATAATGAGTAGAGAAACTTAACATATCAGTCATTTAGTTATGGTCATAAGCACAACTATAGTGTGAGTATATTATACATTTTCTTGATCGACCTGGCAGTCTATTAAAGGTGTTGAATCCACAGAGTAAAGAAAAAATACACAAGCTGTATATATGTTTATGTCTATCTGGGTTTGACATGACTTCCTAAATGCTTAATACTTTCTTTACCTTCATTTTCCTCCATCTTAATGGTGATGCCAGTCTCAGATTTGGCTGTTCTCCAAACACTTTGCTCTCTTAAAAGATGCAACAGTGCAGTTTGGCAGCTGGCACAAAGGGAGAGTAGGGAGACAACGTATTACCCAAGACCAGAGCAAGGCTGCACTCCCACATCTAAGACGTCCAACATCCAAAGTACACATTTCTATCAAAAATGCAAAGAGAGTTTTCAGCCTTTTGAGGAAGCTGGCTTTTTTCCGCACAGTGAACTGGCAGGACTAGTAGGATTCTGGGCAGGATTTATGTCTGTAACCAGCATGAGATCAAAGACATTAAAACTGGGAAAGGTTTCACTTGTGGTTGAGTGACTGTATAATATGCATTTATTTATATGAACAGAAAAATAATTAAAAGTGAGCAAGACAGAGGGATATGGAATGTGTAGGAGAAAAACAGACTAAAACCTTATGAAAGATTCAAACCTCAAAAGGAATGAATAAAACAAAAACCAATCAAGATGACAGTAAAAGCACATCAGAACTAGATTAAAGGAACAAAAGACGACACGGCCCAAAAAGGAAAAGGGCTTATGAAAACAAAATGCATCGCTAGGTGACAGCAAAAAAGTAAATAGGCTAAAATAGTCATGAAGCAAAAACAAAGAAGCAGAAGGACAGTGAGTTTTGTTTTAATAAAGAATGTACTTTCAGACAGGTTTTTAGTCAAAATTTTGTGATGTTGTAAAAGAATCATTCGTTTGTAGTGTCCGTTGTCTTTGGTGTACAGTACCTCATTAACTTTGGTGTATTTTGAGTCCTAGACGTCACAAATACTTCCTCTACTGTGTCATAAACTTTAGTCAAAGCCATTCAGCTCCTCCACTATCATGTCTGTCATGTACTTTTCTCTGACCTTCGCCTCAATGGAAAACACTGTCCCATCCCAGGTGAAGCAGGAGAAAAGGGGCCTAATGGTCCATGGCTGCCAGAGCAGCTGTCCAGAGCTGCTTTTTTTTTATGTCAGAGAGAAATGACAATGACCTGCAGTAAGAGTGTGAGGAAGGAGAGAGGCTTAAGGGAGCCCTGCAGCACTTTGGGGGGAAGTCTGGCCCTCCTGATGCTTCCTTATCAGGATATTGGTGGCCTCATCAGCTAGTCTGATCATCTGAGTTGTTCTGTAACTTATGGTTATTCAAACTCTTACAGAGTACAGGTCTTCATTTTTTAGTATTGGCATTATTCCTATAAGTTATGATAAAGTTTTACTTATGAAGTCGATTACTAAGATCTGGGAACACAGTAATTGCTAATTAAGAAGTAAGACAAGACTCCATGTAGTTAGACCAGCAGTTAGCAAAGTTGCTGCATAGTCTTGCTGTGAAATGAGGGATTACTGATATTTATATTATTGATAGGTTAGGTTTTGCCACCAAATGTATTGGTTTAGACCATTTGGACTGTCCTGTTTTCAACCTGTGTGAGTTTCCTGTAGCAGTGTGGCTGTGTTCCCATATGTCAACAATTTCTTTGATTTTTTTAAAGTCTCAAGGTTGAAAGACCACATGGAACACAGTACAGTGACAGCAGAATAATGTGACACCTGTCAGGTTGTCTTTCTTCAGAAATATGGTCTTTCTTGTCATATGGAGAAGCTGAATCATCATGGCCATCTAGTCAAAACTACCATAAGGAGAAAAAAAAAGCATAGGTTGTCATTACTGCTGCCCCCTTCCACTCGTTAGAAACAGGAGTGACACGACCCGAGTTATTGTAAGATGTAGAACCTGTATTTGTCTGCTCAATTTTTCCTGACAGATTTCCTCCTTTGTCCCTCCAGACAGTCTATCAGGTGTTCAGCTGTCAGCTCAGATGGGAGCTGCTGCACCAGCATTTTTTTTTTTTTTAAGGTGCATATAAGATCAACAGACATTATCACAAGAGAAACTTTAGAAAGTTTACTTTGTGGTGGTCAAGCAAAAGGAGGGTTCGGGTGAAAGATAACACTTTGTCCCCCAGCAGAATATTCTGAACTTAGACAGCATTTTTTTCTTTTATGTGCGTGTGTGTGTGTGTGTGCGTGTGTGTGTGTGTGTGCGTGTGTGTGTGTGTGTGTGTGTGTGCGGGTGTGTGACTGCATCAACATTTGCTCCCCTGCTTGCTTCCCAGCTCGGGTTCAGCAAATGAGTTGAACCAACCTTCCTGGGCAGTCTTTCCTCTCTACTCCAACCTCTAACAACTCATGAAATATTTAACGTGCCTCACAATAACCTCTCCCTCTCTCTCTCTCCCTCTCTCTCTCTGTCTCTCTCTCTCTGTCTCTCTCTCTGTCTCTCGCACGCACATATTTTTCTTTCTGTCACTCTGCTCTGGCTGATGGTCAGGATGAAAACGTAAATGTCTGCTTAAGCCCTGCTATCCCCCACGCACACTTTCGCGTACATACACACTTGGTGAACTGTTATTTCGTGGAACATTTCAGAGTCCCAGTCCATTGTATTCAGTCTGAGTGTTTAGAGAGGTAGCTGGATACAAATTTGACACCCGGCCGATCGGCAGCTGCCGGCTGTTTAATCAACAGTGATGAATATTTGATGGCGTGGCGGCGGGCAAACGGTGGCCGACACTCCTCATTATCGAAGTCTGTGTGTACAGAGGAAGATATTCAATATCTGCCAATGAGGAACTGGCCACTCACTAGCACATGAAATGCCCTCACAGCTCATGCACGGAAAAACTAAATCTGCAAAAATTTAATTTATGGAGGAGCTGTGGAAAAAATTACTTCAGTTAAAAAAATAAAAAAAAAAGGCTACTTTTTACAATTTTAAATTGTGGGGCACACGTATAGTTTCAAATTGTAAGTAGTCTAAATAGTAGCAGGTTTTAGTTTTGCAAAGGAAAGGTAAAGAGTTAATGCATGAACCCTAAAATAACTCCAGCTGTTAAATGTTTTAGTTAACCCCTGAGAAGGGGGTTAGTTCCTCGAAAGACAAGGAAGTAGCCTACTTTGACCTGCCGCGCAACTATTTCTTTAAATCACCTGGCATTTATACAAATGTACGCTAAATAAGTGAAAGAGAGAAAGATCTCCCGAAATGCCTAACAAGAGTCACTTAACTATTTTTAAAACGTCAGTGTCAAACTTCTCAAGCTCAGCATCATTCCTAAAAAGAAAAACCTCGAGGTTTTTCTCTAAAAGCATGGTATTGTGACGTTCAGCACCAAGGTCAGCGATAAAACAGTCCAAAACAGTAACCTCTCAATGGTGGATCATTTCTGTGTACTTCATTGGCACAATAAAATGTTTCTCTTCTGAAACTTATATAGGCTACCAGTTTAGAGCAACATAAACTGAAGGCAGTGTTTATATAAAAGAAGTAAATACAAATAAACTATTTTAAAAAGTTATAAAACTCATAATTAAAAGTTGAAAAAATTTTTATGGTCGACTAAATGTCGTTTCACTTGTGGAAACTGAAAATGTATGATCAGTGTCTCTTTGGTGGACCAGTGTTGGCCTTAAAGAACTAAACAACAGTATATTTGCATGATAAAGAAAACCACTGTGTGGAATAAAGTTTTGAACAATGTGTTCTTTTAACCCGTTTTTTTCAGTGAGTTAATACAATGGGAGCATGATAGACTTATTTAAAGGTAAAGTAGATAAACAAATTGACCAAACGAACAGATAAATAAACGAACAATGGCAAAATATAATTTTTACTACAGGTCACGACGACAGGAACGTGGCAGTCTAAATTCTTTTACTGTATGACAACTTCTAGGATCAAAACTCACGCGCTACTTTACGTTTTCTTGACTATAACAGTGATATATTAATAACACGCCAAGTCATTTGCACATTTTTTTGCTTTTCGAGAGTAATTTCCTACCATGAAGGAGAGCACAGCCCTGACCTTAGCGCGAACCCTAACCCTTTCGCTTCTTATTTATGACTGTCCAAGAGCTTAAAATATGGCTACTTATACGCATCCCCGTGATAGGACGATGTGAACTCTCCTCGTGCTGGCTTTTCTCATGTTTCCGGTCGCGCGCCCCTCTCTTTACCTCGCACCTTCTGTCTGCTACACGTGCGGGTAATGACGAGAGGGAAATGGGTTCAATACCAGGGTTCAAAGAGCACTCCGCCCGGGGCCATGGCGGCTCAGGAGGCAGGGATTGGGAAATAAATGGCATTTAGGTGAGGCAGATTTTGCATACAGTGACATTTAGGTGGTAATACTTTCTGAACGAGGTGAAGCATCCCGCAACGAACCAGTGAAGACACTGACAAGTGTTTTGATGTTTTAGTGATGCACTTTATCAGAATAGCTGTCAAATGGTTGGGCCAGGAAACTACGGGGTTAAACCATATAGTCAGATAGATTTGTCTTGGAGTGTCTCTGAATTTCCGTCAACAGTTTCCACACCAACCAAGAAAGACTAAAGCTAAATTGACTACCTACTCCTAAGAGAATTTAAAGATTGGTGACTGTGGCCTGCATCCTTTACGGTATAGAATGCTCCCTGTGTCATATTTGTGAGCTTGGCTACAGATCCAGATGTTACAAATTACCTGTAGTGGTATGTGCCAAAGGGTTTGGACTGACATGCCTCTGAGTGATTTCAGGCTTCGTCTATTCATATTTATAGTCACATATGCGGGTTTTTGGTTTTGTTTTTTATTAACCATAACAGCAGGACGTTTCGCTTCTTAGATGCTCTCACTGGTGGAAATGTGCCCATTAAGACCAGTGAGAGGTAGAAGAAGTAAATGTTCAAGCCATGATGATCAAAAGAGTGGCAGTGTGGCATCTTTCAAGCTGTTTAAAAGCCTGGGATGCGTGTTTGCTTGCGTTCATACGGTGTAATTAAGGGTTCTGTTGGAAATGTAGCAGATTTTAAAATTTGCGCTACATTTTAGGTTGCAAGCAAAAAAGATAACAGATTGACTTGAAAATCCCAACACATGGTGACCTTGGACAGTAGAATAATGCAACCAAAAGCCTTAGTGAGAATTTTTACTTCACAACTTTGAGTCCCACACTGCAAAAACTTTTTTTAACGAAGCTCTGAACTACCAAGATGTTAATTTGGCGTTCCACACACGCCAGCTGTTCAGATTATAATGCCCTCTGTAATTGGAGCTGTTATCATACTTTTATTGCTTCCAAATTCAAATTGTTGGCAGTGTCCAAGCTGCTTTGCAATTGGATGTGAACTTCCCCCATCTTGTGTGTATGTGTGTGTGTATGTATGTAAATCACAACAAATGGTGGGCACAAGTTCAGTCTATTTAATTTTTTATTTTTTCAACTTTCAAACTACAAGCACGTGATTCATGTGAAACTATGACACAAATCTTTATATATATATATATATATATATATATGTATATATATATATAAAGTCACTTTTTTAGTGCCCGGACATCTGAATTGGTTCGCCTTTCATTTCTCCTCAAGACTGAAAAAACTTTTCGTTGTTTTCCAGCAGTGTGCACCTGCAGACTTTGATTTGAGTGTGCTCCACACAAATATGAATCTAATTTGCGCTTTATGCTATGCAGAAGACTTGCATATCCTTGAAGCACACATAGGCTACCCATTTTTATCTGTCAGTAGCTACATGACAAGAGGTCAGCCCCTCAAGATCAAATATTTTTCTTACTAAATGACGGATTTATTAGACAAATAAGTTGTGCGTCTGACTCTGAACCCTCTGTGATTGAAATATACCCTTGTGTCAACAGCATCGCCTCTCAAACCAGGTCCCGGGCGATGGAGGGCTACCACAGCGGATTACTGAGCAAATATAAGTGGGAAATGAGTGCAGATCTGGGGGATCTACGCATCCACATCCCCGGTTTGACATTTCCGTCCAAAGGCCCTCCTTCTTGCGTATTGTTAGATCAACGGAGCCCTCCTTGGGAGCTCTTATTTTAGATGTCTTTTACTGGTGTTGTTTTAAGAAACTCTATAAATTGGGTATAACAATGTCAAAACAAGAGCAAGACAAAAGCCAATTCGAAGGGGAAAAAAACTTAACCAACGCAGTATGTTAGCGCTTTCCATTTTCTTTAACTTCATCTTGAAGTGTTGTAATTCTAATGATCTAATCCATCTTAACCTGGGCGTCTAACAGCTACGATTAGGGTAGGCCCGCTCCCCTCCGCTCAGAGCTATACTAAAAAGTCGTGCGCTCATAAATCTAAGCGCCTGCGTTACCATAACGTGTGGTGAAATCATTATTTGCCAACGTGGTGTCAGAGACTCTCTCATTTCGTCTGTCAGGAATCCAATTTCCTTTTATTTACATCCACAGTATAGATTAATTACTCCCCCGACTAGTAGCCCGAAGGAATTAAGTTATGAGATCCTTTGGTAGGCTCCGTGATTAATCCATCGCAGCCTATGCAAGGATACAAAGGAGGAAAGAAAGGTGGTGATTAATGCTGTCGAGATTAGACATTGTTACATAATAATAACAATAATAATAATAATAATAATAATAAACTTTTCATTGAGATAAGACTCAAACGGGACAGCTGAAGCATCATGGGATGAGACAGGGTTAAGGGGGCGCCTAAACGATCTAGACATGAAAATAGGAGGAAGGCCCTTTTAGGCCCAGGCACTAACAAAACCTGTGATCAGGCGCCGCTGTAGCCCACTATTGATAAAGCTTTAAGGGTTATGATATCGGTGAAGTTGCTGAAATATCCCCCTGATTAATAGAGGACTCTGTCGTAACGGGCTGACATATGGTAGGCGAGGCAGCTGGGGATGGTACCTCAGGCATCCCCTACGGCCATTAACATATTAGAGGCTATTGTGCAGGCAGACAGTCCGACTTCATCCAGAGCCCCTGTGCAGAGAGACAGCACCCCAGAGCTGTTTGATATAGGCTTTCAATAATGTATTACTCTTCAATCCGCCAACGGAGCTGTTCGTGGTGCTGAAATGATTGCCATGTGGCGCGTGTGGTGCTGCGCGTGGAGTGTGTTCAGTGCCAGCGGTGTTGTGTTACTCTCGTGAAGGTGGTGAAACTTTGAACTCAAAATATAAAAGATAGATAGATAGATAGATAGATAGAAATTATATGTATGCACATATATAAATGCATACATATACACATGCCTGACGGATTAAGGGTCACTATTCACCATTCTGAACCGATGTTGCCTTTGCTGTTCTAATTTGTAAAATACAAAAAGTACAAAATAATATAGACTCTGTGACAATGGCAACCTGAGTCAGGAAACCTGCAATATCACCAAATCAGCAAAAAAGTTAACATCCAAGACATTTATTCTTATCAGTCTGTGCTGCGATAAGACCTAAATTAAATACGCTTTGGAAAAATATTCTGAACATTTACCCGCAACAAGAACAAACTTCTTATTATTTTTCACAGTTTCCTTCTAGTATTTGTTTCACATTACAGTTACAAATGACTTGCTACAGATTTGAACGAGTAAAGTGAGCCAATAAGGCGAGCAGTGTGGAACGCCACGAAGTAGGCCTCTTTAAATTTAACTTTAAAAATAAATGTGAAAGAAAAAATACTCATTTTTGTCAAACTGATATACATATATGCTAAACTTTAAAAAAAAATCTGTTACTAATGACTAACAAAATCTGTAACAATTGAACACAAACTGTTTTACTTACTTTAAGGATTCGCTCAGTCTTCTGTCCATGTAGCCAAAAGCTAAAGAAAAAGCAATAAGGAGCAGCTTTCTCTGCTGTATAACAGCGACTTCCTTCATCCGCCTGCTTCCCCTGAAACCCCCGAAAGCTGTCTGAAAATATTGCATTTTATATCAGCAAATCGCGATTAATATTGCATTACATGCTCTTAAAAATTCCTCCTTATGAATGCAGCCCAACGTGAAGCCCCACCAAAAAAAAAAAAAAAAAAAAAAATTTTCAATTTA
>VUQI01063214.1:8746-18868 GCA_015106735.1 Paratilapia polleni | reverse complement strand
GTGTCATAGGCCAAGAAGGCCTCTTTTGATACCAGGACTCACACACGACTCAGGAAACAGTACTGACCGAGTTTACAGTTTATTTGGAATGGGATGATAAACAGCTCGGAAGCCGGCGAGTCAGGTCACAGGTGTGTACTGGAAGAAGAGAAAGATGATTAATCAGAGAATCCACTGAGATCCACTTACTGAGTGAGGGCAGGACGAGCAATCTTACTTGGGGAAATCCGGTGATGCATTGGAGCCAGGGGTTCACTTTCTGGAGGAGACGTTGGAGGGTGGACAGGCAGGTGAATGGTTTTAGGAGTGAATCCAGTAGGTCCAGAGACGGGGAGCAAATGACAGGTGAGATTATCCTTGAATGGATACGGGGAACTGAAACGAGAAACAGGGCAGCCACAGGTGAGTAACAAGATTTCTAACTTGTTGGTATATCTAAAGGTAGCCTGATTACCGCACGGATGAGCAGACAATCTGGCGAAGGTGGAGTGCTTGAACTGGTCCTTAAGAGCAGGCAGGTGATGAGTGATGCGGTGCAGGTGCTCTGTAGAGGAGTGGCGTCCAGGCTCCACCCGGAGAGGTGGAGTAATATCAGGCCTTGGAAACTCCAGAAAGCAAACCCAACTGGGCTATGACATTATGATTACTACTCTATATAAAGAGTTGAAATGTCCAAGTCTTCACTGGTGTTATTTAGGATTATTATTTTCCTTCTGGAAGACGCTCTGTTGTGGATTTATACAGAGTCACGCTTAGTTCAGTTACCCTTATAGTTTTATCTGTATTCACTCAGGCTTAAATATTTATGAGCACGTGCTGCCTACCTTATACTATTTAATATGATTTATATGGTATTAGGTAAAAAATATATATGAATATACCAAACTCCTTGACACAGTTTAGTCCAATGTTTTGTTTAAACCAGATAAACTGCTTTTCAGCTGTGGGCAAAGGAAGTATGAAGTAAAACAATATCTGACCTTTCTAAAGAAATGGTTTAAATGGCTTTCAATGACATTTCTTTAATATATAACATCCTAAGGAAACGTTTCTTTGAATATCTGCAGTTTTGGAGTTGAGTCACTGGCAGATCCTGAACTCTCTTCCTTAAAAAAATATTACCAGGAATTGCAACAGTAATGGTTTGATTTCATTAGTATACTCTTGGCTTTCATCTGGCTTCACTGAAACCTCAATATCCCAACTTGATGCATGAAGGGCAGATTAAGAAAAGGACATTTCAAAATAATAATTGGAACAGCTCTGGCACAAACAGCTACCACTAATTTAAAAGCTACTTTGATGTAATTGGTTGTATGTGAACTTGCGTAACCCTTTCTCTTACTGAACGAATGTAACAGTAATGTATCTGACACATGGTTTAAATGTAATGCAACTCATGGAACATTCATTCTTGCATTGCAGTGTGACAAAAGGGGAGGTGAACAATAAAATTATGATAATTTTGCCCATGAATAATCTTCTAGACTCTAAGATGGCATTACAATCTGTTGTATCCAGTAGATCTCAATTTGAGAACTGAAGGATATAGATTTAATTTTGGTATATTGCAGGCAAAACAAATCACTGCTTTTAACTGGAAGAAAACTGTTGCACTCACAGCAACTGGTCCTTGGATCAAGAGTATGGGTATTGTATGGCGAGACGGGAGAGAAAAACATACAGCTGTAAAAACAAGTGTAGCTGGAAATCAATGTAGATATAAGAGAGCTGCATGTGGAGGACAACTCAGGAAGATAATTAAAGAACTAAAGCAATGGTAAACCCCAGAATCGGATGAAGGCATGTTTAAAAAGTTGTTGTAATGGTGTGCCTTTCTTCTTAGAGGTACCATTGACTTTTAGGGTTGATATTGTCATATTCTTTATATTGATTTTGGCTCTAAGAGCAAGGGAGATGTTAAGAGAGAGAAGGAGTTAGTGTGTAGGATGCAGGAAACAGGGAGTGTTGTGTCGGTTAAAGCTTGTAGTAAACTTGTAGTGTGTATATATTGTGTAACAATGCAATTAAATATAAAAACAATAAAGAAATAAAAATACAGTATATTGTCAAGTTCAGATATAGAGTCATAGTCTTCTTTTGCCCTTGGGTGATTTTCTAATGTATTTAACTAATATTCTTTGACTGCCCCAAAAACCGTTCATATATACACTGATCAGCCTCAACATTAAAACCACGTGCCTAATATTGGAGGTTCCCCTTGTACTGCTGAAACAGCTGACCTGTTGGGGCTTGGATACATCATCTATGGCAGTGCTCTGTGGTCCCTATTACCGAGACAGGGCAGTGGATCCTTTGCATCCTGTGGGCTGTGGTTTGGCCTTTCTGCGTCAGCTTTTTTCTGCTGCATCCTGTAGCTGCTCGATCAGATTGGGATCACTGGAAGTGGGATCATCACTATGATCTGGGGAGCTGTCAAGCTGGATGTTGAGGTCAACGCCCTGGGCAATGCAGGGCTCTTGTTCTGCTGGGGAAGGCCAAAAAATGGCAAGGCAGGGTGCATGTCAAAGTAACATCCACATGAATGCTACCACCCGAGGTTTCCCAGCAGAGCGTTATATTGTGATGATTATAATGTTGTGGCTGATCAGTGTATATGTGATATTTATGCAATAAGATATTTCAAAATAAAACTCTTACCAAAATGCTAAGTTTCCCATTAATTAAAAAAATCCAGCCTTCAGTTCATTCTCTGATTAACAGCTGATAGAGACTTCTTCTTCTTCGTCATTGCTAGCATTTATGCTCATGCGTAGTGCATTATGTGTTGATTACCTTGTAGTTGTTTTATATGCGGTGCCAACCACGATAGAAGCACTTTTTTTCCCTCCCCACTCTTTGTTGTGGTCAGTTTTTTATTTTTATTTTTTGGAAGCAAACATATTTGTCCCTCAAGTTTTTCCACTTCTTTGTACATTCCCTCACGTCCATTCTGATAGTTTCGGCAGTCTCCCTCCAGGAGTTTGCTGACATCTGTGAGTCCTTACACTGATGCTGTGATTATTAGTCCTTATATTGAGGCGATGAAAAAGTAGCCGGAAATGCACAGGAGGAATCGACAGTACCGAACAGGCCAACCACAATAGTTGCGGGCTGCGTCGACGCGACGTGTAGTTACATTTCTAGGCAGGTGCACGTGAGGTTACGTCCTAAGTTACGCCGTAGGTCTTCAGAGGGGTTTGCGGTTACGACGTAGCTACACCGTCAATTTCCCACAGAAGCTCTTATAAGCTAAATCACCTATAAGAGTTATGATCAGTCAGGGTATGCTCACTGGCTGACCTGATGATTAGCCATGCTATGACCAAGCAGAACGTTAGTGCTACTACTGCATGTTAGTATTTAAATGCAGTAGTGCCTTTTAAGTATCGGCATGATGGAAAGCAACATTTTTTGGGGTTAAAAAATAGTAATTTAACTGCTACTCATTACTAATTATTCCCTTTTCCTGTTTCTGTCTCCTCTGCTATTAGCTGTCGAATTGAGTAATACTGCAAAGAAAAACAAACTTTGCGCTACAGTCTGTTTTCCAGTAGTCGTGCAGTGGAGAGCAGTAGATATTTGCATGGTAACTGATTTACTGCAGCCTGTTTTCACTGATCTAATAGTCGCTGATGTGCTCAAAACATCCGAGAAAGCAACCGGATCACATTAGAAATGTTTATACCTGTCAGCTGAAAACGAAGTCACAGCGAACTGCTCAGTACTGCACTGAGTGAAGCCAAAGTATTTATTGTCTTTTTGCATAACTTCCCTATCTCGCTTTTTTTGTTTTGGAGACATTCCAAAGGTGTAATTATTTCTCTCTTGACTGGAAATGGAGCCGCTGAAGTGCAGCCCGTGGAGTCTCTTCTCCTACATTACAAGCAGCAAACACAATGTGAAATGCCTCTTACACAACAGAGCAATTCTTTTCCCTTTTAACACGGACAGTATATTAAACACACACAGATCAACACCAGTGGGGTGCACAATAAAGGTTTTCTTTATAGTGCACAACTAGTCACAGTGAATAAATGGAAAACATTTAAATTGTTACTCTGAAAGTGGTGAAAGTGGCATTTTACGACTCTTCCTAATATTTTACATCCTCAAAATCACCATCCGAATATTACATATATGTGATGTCTGTTGGTATGTTTTAGGCTTAAAAACAAGCATTTCATAAAACAATAAAGCATGACGAGATAAGCTTTAAAGAATAATCGAAATGCGTAAAGAATTTCATATGAAACTTCCACGATGAGTCATGGCTGGCAGCTCTTTTGCTGCTGTCTTTAGTCAGAGCAGCCTTTCCTTTTTTTCCCCAGATGTCTAAGTTCATCTTTTATTCTGCCATCTTCTGAGTTCAAAAACAAATAGACTCCTTTCAAGTAGCCACTTGCTATATTTTAAGGAACAGTTTGTGAGAAACAGACTGGCTACAGAAACCATTTGTTCAATAAATGTCTACAAATATGCTGTGAAGGGCCAGACAGATTGTTAATGACACTCAATGGTTCAGCAGAATGTCATGAATGATCACTAACCATATTGTCAACAGAGGGAATGTCTCACAGCATCGGCATCGCCAGCTGGGCTTGCTGTCTGTGCTCTGTGTATTGGCTTTAACAGCGAGTTTTATTTGGACTTTATTGAAAGTGACACAGCAGCTTTACTGTCTGCACAGGGCTTTAAGTACGACCTTTTACCTTGTTACACATTTATCAGTGACAAAACAAGCTGGAGTCAGATAGAAGACACTTCCGTCTCTCTCACACTCAACAAACTGTGTGTGTGTGTGTGCGTGCGTTTAAGATGCACAGCTTTGGGTCAGACTGCTTTGTCTTATCTGGAGTCACTGTTTGATAACGTTAGTATGTTACAGCTGCACAAGCCTGCAGACATCATTGTCTCTCAAGGCCAGTCCACATAGGAAGCGTATTTAGAGGCGTTTCTGATGCCCACTGCCTGATGCCGTTCTATCAATAGACTTTATCAAATGTATCAGCTCACACTGACTCTGAAACACGAGGCTTTTTTTTCTTTTTCTCTGGCACACTAAGGGATTTCCACAGACAGCTGTTTAAATCACTGCTGTTTACATGTTGTGAATGATATACAACACTGTACAAAAGTCTTGAGCCGCCTCTCATTTCTCTATATTTTGCTTTCATCTACTGTTCACTGAAGCCTCACCAGAAATGGTCTCAGTAGAAGGGTGGTGGTCAAGAAGCCATTCTTAAGGAAGAGAAACAGGAAGAAAAGGCTGAGGTATACCAAAGTACACAAGAACTGGACTGAAAATCAGTAGCAACAGGTCTTATCCAAATTTGAAATTTTGGGTTCAAATTGTTGTCAGTGTGTATGGAGGAGGTCAGTAGAGAGCTACAACAGCGAGTATCTACAGCCATCTGTAAAACACGGTGGAGGCTCTGTCATGGTTTGGGGCTGCATTTCAGCCAGTGGTGTTGGAGATCTTGTCAAAAATGATGGAATTATGAACACAGAAAAGTATCATCAGATTTTGATCCACCATGCAATACCATCTGGAAAGTGTCTGATTGGCAACAGCTTCATTTTTCATCATGACAATGATCCCAAACACACTGCCAATGCAGTAAAAGCACACCTGGATAGAAAAACACACAGTGGAAGACTACTTAAAGAAATTACAAGAAAGCTTGTCTAAGAGAGTTCAGGCTGTGGTCATACCAAATATTTGCTTTCAAGCTCATTAGCTTTGTACAAACTCTGTTTTTGTCTTATACACTGTATGTTTGCATGTTTCAGTACATCTCTGCACCTATTTCACATTTTCCTAGCAAAATATAAAGAAATGAGGGGTGGCTCAAGACTTTTGCACAGTGCTGTACAGAGTCCTTGTGGACTGAATGGACTGAATGCCCCAGTTCAGCTTGCATCTCTTGCTTTGCTATAATGTGGAGTAAGGCCTGTGATAGTCTCTATTTTTTGTTATTGTCAGCAAATTCTTTAAAGAGACCAAAACCAGCAATGCATTAAACACCTGTTGATTGTGTAGTCAACCCTCTGTGCAACTTTCTTTATGTCAGCATGAGTCTAGTCTGGATCTGTAGCAATGCTAGCAGCTGTGTGAGGCTGTATTTAGGCACAGTACAGACATGAAGTATAATGGTGCTCTTGCATAAGTTAAGTGCAGGCTACAACTTCAAATACTATTTTAGCCTTTATGTTTAAATTTAATCAAAGTGACATCATTAAATTGCCTTATTGCAGTGCAGTGTACCCATGGATGTACAAACAGCTGCCACTGAATAGTCAAGAATAAGTTATTCAGTTTATTAACAAATTGATAGTAAAATTAATTACTTAAACTTAATTTATCCCTGGAGAAAGTAATTTGTTACACTACTCGCTACATTACTTGTGCATTACTCCATAACATGACCTGAAATGCTCTGTCACATAATTACCAGTTAAAAATATAAATCTAAGGCTACAGTCCCACACACTGACAAATCCCTATCCTAAAGAGGACACACAGCTGATATTTCTTTTAGTGTTTAAGTTTGAACACAAAGCCCACAATACAAAGCAAAGTTGCTAGCTTTGTGTTAGCATGCTGTCTGTGAGCCAGTGTTGTGTTAGCAGTATAATGCAGCTGTTTCTGTCCTGGAAGCAGTTTGTACTTTACCATCTCGATCTTATCCTTTCCTGCAGTAAAAATAAAAGTAACGTCCACACGTTGTAGGCTTCTGGACCATTTTCCTCCTCCCTGCACACCAGCTGATTGTGCAAGTGCACAGGAAGAAAAAGGCATGTTTGAGGGTTTTTTTTCCTTTCAATCTGTCCTGCAGATAATTGAAGAACCTTTGTAACAAATAACCTGATTGTAACTGTAATGTGATTACTGAGTTTAGTACTTTAGTAATGCGTTACATTATTGCATTACCACAGCTACTTTGTAACGTGTTACAGCTGACTAACTCAGCCAAGTTAGCTACAACTATATATCTAGATATATAGAGATATTTATTTATTTTTTTTTTTTTTTGTTTGTTTTTTATTGAATAGGCCCAATTCACAGCAATTTCTCTTCAACGTGCCGAAGTTTACTGCAAATTATAAATAGATTAAGTCGTGGATTATAGCTATAATGCATGTCAATCTGTGGCATGTGTGGTGTGATGAGGTAGAGCCAACCTTGCAAAGTGAAGTAATGTGGTTCCTTGAAAAAAATAAATAAATAAATAAAATGTTCTTGTAAATTTGTGGATTTCTAGATGTTTATTGTCAGTGGATGATTCAGTTAGTCAGTCAGTTGCTGCTGGTATTAAGGCATGAACTGCGTGTCATAGCCACTGCTGACTATGTCGATAAACTGGCCAGCAGGCCGATCTATGACTAAACTCCTGTAGTTTTTTGAGTCCCAGCATGCACCTGTCTCTTTCACCTCGTGCAGTGCCTTTCTCTCATGTCTCTCTACACACCCTCTTTTCATCTCTCCAGCAGTTCACAGTTTGAAAATTTCTAGTTAGGACTATTGTGGTGGAGCAACACTGCAAATCCTCTAGCATTGCATGCCTCTAGTGTAACTAAAACATATTAATCAATGAGCCCATGTGCATGTGCTTGGGGCCCAAGCCAGGATAAGGAACTTGAACCCTACAGAAAAGTATTGGTCTTATTTTTGTTGGATCTATGGACAAAAGTAAAAATTTAGACTAACACAGCCTTATTCTTAAGAGCAAGAAACCAAAATGTCTACTGTGGCGTAAATGTGCTGAGTTAGACACTCTCTGCCTCCCCTTTCTCTCCACTCTTGGAGAGGTTTTCTGGGGATACCACAGTCAGCTTTTCCCAGGCACAATTGGAGCTGGGCTGCAAGCAGATAGGGGAGAGGGAGGAGAGAAACAGAGTCCAATGAGAGGAAGACAGAAAGGGAGTGGAAAGTAGAGATGAGCATGGAGATGGGGAGTCTCCCACAGTGAAAATGGAGAGAGGGAGAACAGGAGATAGTGAGGGAAAAACAAACCAAAAGCAAGCACAGGCAAGGAGTTTGTTTACTTGCTGGGTTTTCTGTTTTCCCACCACACCCAGATAACACGCAGTTTGATATAGGACATAAACACCAAACCTCCTCTGCTTGAGGAAAACAAGGCTGTAGATCAAGTTGTGACAGTAAGTGGTGGCTGTCTTCAGCATAGGTTTAGACTTTGTACCAGTCAGGGACTTTGAAGTCCCACAAAGGTATAAAAAGGCTATAAATGCTGAAATGTATGCAACACTGCACATACACACTTTATCGTTGACTTTGGCCTGTAATTTTCTGCTCCTGCTTCCAGAGAGGAGCTGAGATTTAACATTGTCTGTATTGTATCTGTGGTACCCCACTTTATTTATAATGTATATCCCTGTCTTGGGATTTGCATACATTTTTTCTTCTGGTGCAGCATCCAGTGATTAATGACAGAGAGTTCTCTTTTCTTACCTATATACTAAATCATCGACATCTGGCCACGCAGCTGCATTTAAAAAAAACAAAACAAACAGAAGCCAAAGACACAGCCAGGGACTGTAAAAAAGACCGCAATGTATCTGCACCAACTAGTGAGTGCACAGTGTTAGATTGCTAGATTTCAAACATAATCCCTCCCTGAACAGGAAAACTGTACACAAATTGTGAGCTGCAGGTGAACACAGCTGTGAGGAAGAGTATGGGCAATAATTTTCTTCTTCAGTTTCTCTTCCAAACAAATTTGGAGAAAGATGGACTACAATAAAACTAAAAAGTCACAGCCCGACCAATTTATTGCGGGCTAATATTATCAGCTGATATTAGCTTTTTGCCGATCTATCAGTATCTGCATTTATAATGACCCATAAATGAAAATTTGAAAAGTAAAGAAGAGACAGGAGAAACACTCTCCAACCATGTTATGAGTGTTGACGTTGCATAGTTTGTCCACTAGAGGGCGCTTTTCAACTTCACTGTTGGCAACACATGTTTGGACCACCACAAACGCAACAAGCAGCTGATCCTAGCAGAGTCGGGCAGAGCGTAAACCAGTAAATAAATAATTACACATAACAAATGTTAGGGAAATCTGTTTATGTTTTGTGTGCCCGACAGAAAAAAGAAATACCAGCCGATACATCGGACTATTCGATTTTAAAATCACCAAATACTGGTATCAGTATCGGTCTTAAAAGTCCTATATCAGTCAGGGTCTACAGCAGGTTGCTTCATGAGGCAAACAGGGCCAGTACCACATTCGCCCCCGACTTCTGGACCTGACTCACCAAACACATTAACAACTGTGCCAATCTGCTTGTGTTCAAGAAATTAATTTCTCTTTTTAACTTGTGTATATTATGTACAGCATCGAGCTCTCTGTAAATAAATAAATAAATAAAAGTAAAGTTATGTGGTTTTGTAACATTGTACTCTGGAAGGTTCTGATGGATATTTTTAAATTCGGAATTATTGATGAGTTAATAAAAGAATAATATTAATGATTGTTAACATTATTAACATTTATGTATCCTCATAGTTTGAAATGAAATGACTGACAGACAATAGTGGTACACTTAAAATGCTTATCAGATTTCTTAGACCACCACCCAATATAAGGTTTGTGCCACAGCTGCCCTAAATTAACAGTATTGGTAATTAACAAAATTATTTTTATGTTTCTGTAATGGTTAATCCACCAGTATGCTCTTTAATCAAAATGATTTTTAATGCTAAAATATAATTTTTGAATTTAGTGTTTTACAAAAAAGCAGAAAAAATAATAAAGTACATTATTATATTTTGATTAAGATAAATTACAGTTATTTACTTGCATTCCTGAACAGAAACATTAGTTTTAGTGGTTGAATGTTATGCTTGATTAATTTCTGACTTCTCAGAGAAGTCCAGTGTGCCGGCTCAAATTTGGGTATAAAAACGTGAATTCAGTTTGAAATTCCTCACTCCTGTTCAACATGGTAAAACGTCGAGAACTCACTGAAAAGGAAAGAGTCCTCATTAAAGCACTTCGTGATGCTGGATGGTCTTTCTCGTTTTTATGACAGGTGGTCTAATAAATTTGTTACGCACTGTAGGTAAGTAAAAAAAAAAATTCAATATTTCTC
>VUQI01063213.1:17865-39820 GCA_015106735.1 Paratilapia polleni | reverse complement strand
CATTCAAAGCTCTTCTTTGGATGTCGGCTGCCTTTTGTTCTGTTCCCTGTCAAGATGATCCCATACTGCTTCAATAATGTTGAGGTCCATGCTCTGCGGAGGCCAATCCATGACTGATAGTGCTCCATTGTCTGTTTTTCTATCCAGGTATGCTTTAACTGCATTGGCAGTGTGTGGGGGATTATTGTCATGCTGAAAAATAAAGCTGTTGCCAATCAGATGGTATTGCATGGTGAATCAAAATCTGATGGTACTGAGGATCTGACAAGATCTCCAACACCACTGGCTGAAATGCAGCCCCAAACCATGACAGAGCCTCCACAGTGTTTTACAGATGGCTGTAGACACTCACTGTTGTACCTCTCTCCTGACCTCCTCTGTACATATTGACGATGATTTGAACCAAAAATTTGAAATTTAGATTCATCACTCCATAAGACCTGTTTCCACTGATTTTTCAGTCCAGTTCTTGTGTAATTTGGCATACCTCAGCCTTTTCTCCCCGTTTCCCTTCCTTAAGAATAGCTTATTGACAGCCATCCTTCCACTGAGACCATTTCTGATGAGACTTCAGTGAACAGCAGATGGATCAACTGAAGGTCCAGGTGCATCTCTCAGGTCCTGTCAGGTCTTTGCTGGATTTTTTCCCTGTTTCTTAAGGACATGACTTTTAGATACTGTTCATCTGCTGTAGATAGTTTTTTAGGCCTGCCACTTCTTCTTTTGTCCTCCATTTGTCCAGTTTCCTCAAATGTTTTAAGGACACACTGCACACCATGCAGAGATATGCCAAGTTGTTGGCTAATAGCTCCTTGGGAATCACCTTGTTGGTGCAAAAATACTATTTTATGCCTGTCAAACTGTGCTATCATTGACATTTTCCATAGATTCAACTAAAGAAATGGGAACAAATTCTGTTTTTGCAACAGGCTGCTAATAACAAAGTGCCTAAAGATACAATTTATGCACTTTGATGGGGGAACACAACACTGGTTCATCTCTTCAGTTAGGTGCCTTTTTTATGCTTGAGTGATTCATAGGTCAGTGTTAACTGGCTTAACAAATTAAAAAAAAAAAAAACATTCCTCTGACAATGGTCAGGTACAAGGACTAAATTGAAAATGAGTGAAAAAGCAGCCAATGTCCAAAGAAAAACTTTGAAAGACTGGAGAACTGTTGCTCAAAGACAACTTTAAAAAATTACAAGGAAGTCTGGCTCCTTGAAAGCAAAATATAAAGAAATTAGGGATAGGTTAAGACTTTTGCACAGAACTGTAACTTTAAGCCTTAATGGAATATAAATTGATGAGTTTATTCCAACCGTAAGGTTGGGCATTTCATCAAGGGAGTCTAGGGAATCCAGCCTCAAATGGTCATTCAGTGTACTGCAATTTTTGGCACTTGTGTTTTGGCTTTATTTTTCAGCCCCAGAGGTTGCCGCTTGGCTTTTATTTACAGACTATTTGTGCCAGTTTACCAATTTAAAAGTAGACATATGCACCAGAGGTTTCAAACCTGCTGGTCAGTTCATATGACATCAGAGTGCTTATATACAGAGTCAACTGTTGGGTAAAAAAACACAGCAATCACAAACACTTTAGAATAATTTATTAGGATTTTCAAATCGAAATTGTCAGAAAAAAAAAAAAACAAAGAAAAAAAGAATAGCATTGCTGTAAAGCTTGGCGGGGGACAGCCCAAATCTTAAACTTTAACCGAGCTTGTGTAGAGCTATAAGCTCCATTCAAAGCATTGGCCCTTTTCCTTACAACAGCACAACAAAAGACATTATTAAAATCAATATACAAGGGGAACAAGATCTCAAAACAGAAAAATATAGTTTCTTTTTTTTTTCTGAAAATAAGTCTTAATGCCGCAGAATTATCCACTTGTCGTCTGCTATTACCAATAATAGTACTATTTTCATTTGTAAGGTAAAAAATAACTTATTGCTTTATTGTAAGTTAAAAAGTTACAGTGTTGGTGTCCAGCAGTAGTTTTTATCATGTCCCAGCCTGTCTGACCGAGGAACTACTGGCTGGATCAGGAAGTTTTCTGCTGTGCTGAACATCAAACAGGCTGCAGCAAGAAGGCTGAACAAACAGGCTACTTGTTTTTGCAAACGTTGAATTTGTTCCAGCTTTTTGACTTTTCCTGCCAGCCAGTGTCGTCTTGTATTGAGGCCCCGCATCAGAGCCGACTGGGAGCGAGACCCTGTTCCATTTCTGGTTCCCTGCCCAAAACCCTGTCTGTCTGTTCACCACCACACTGAGCAGCAACTATATATAAACAGTTATATGTTGTTTCCAGGAGCACAAATTTATTAAAACTAAGTGTGAAATGGGAGAGAGTCAGGGGAGAAGAGCAGATGAACCAAAATGGAACAGGGCAAACTTTTTTTTCAGTACCAAAGAAAAAAAAGGCAATCAAAATGCTCCTTCGTTGCCGAAAGTAGTTCCATATTACACCTTGATGTATGCGCACAAACACTCACTCACACACTCAGACGCAATCACATGCACCTTCAATAGTGATAAGAGGAAAGAACATGATCGTGATTTTTCTACAACTGCTTCTCTGAGAATGTCCTTCATTTGTTTTCACGGTGGAGAACACCGTATAAAAGAATTTTCTTAAAGAAAAAAAAATATATAAACAAAAACATTAAGAAGAGAAATGCGCAAAAAATATATATAATATTTTCAAAATGAGGAAGTCAAGTCAAGCTCGAATCCTGTGAACCCCCTATTTCTCCTGTTTAAGGTTGTTAAACATCCGAAGTCCATCGTATTTTAAACTGTTTTCCATGAAGATGCAAGAGACAAATTGTTTTCCCGAAGACGTAAAGCAAACAAACGAAGGGATGACTTGGTAACAAAAAGTGTTAACTGAACGAACAGGCCAGACAAACTCCTGGAAGTTTATTTGTCAACAGCTATCCTTGATAGCGTTGCGCTGAAGTGATGCTAGAGTGGACTACCCCACAGTGTACACATATACCGTATGCATACTGATAAAAGTAGTGAGATGACCGCAGAGAGTAGTAAATGACATCCAGTCAAATTGCTGTTAACCCTTTCCAAACCAACCAATGACATGCCAGCCGGTTCAGTGACCCCCATCCACCCCGCACCCCACCCCACCCTACCCCACCCCATGTCTATGTACAATATCTTACAGGAAGACATAAAAACATTGCTTTAAAACCAATTACAGAATAAAATACCTTACAGATTATTATGTCAATATTAATAACAATATTACAAAGGTTTTGTTTTTAAAGACTACCAAAATATACATTTAACTTTTTTTCCCCCATGTTTCCGTGACACTCGAGTTTAAAAAAAGGACTGTGTTGGATTTGTTCTTCCTTTGTTAAAAATGGTTTTGAGACCCATCTCACACAGCTTTTTTCTGTTTCTGTTCACATCAGCAACAGCTTCGAAGGATTCCATGATAAAGTGAAGTATCACGTTGGAATAAAATAAGAATAATAAAAACTCAAAATAGTTCTCTGTGCCTTTGTCGAAGATGACAAACGTTTCCTCAGAGATTTTCTTTTCTTTTTTTTTTTTTTTTTTTTTGTTTTTTTTTTTTTTTTTTTTTTTTTTAATTACATTAACTGAAAACCATTAGGTATTTCCTCCTGACAGGAAATGCTTTGCAGTTTCCGTGCAGCGGTTTATGCTCCTGTCTCTGCTCTCTCTGCCAGTTTGTAGACTATCAGAATTACATCCGCAGCTGCTGCATGAAGGACATCCCCGTGATGGAGCGTTCCATTGCTCTGTGTAATGGTGTCTCCCAGTGGGTTCAGCTGATGGTGCTGAGCCGGCCAACCGCTCAGCTGAGAGCTGAGGTTTTCACTAAGTTTATCCACGTCGCACAGGTAGTGGTTAAATCAACCCCCACTACTGCAAGTTTTACAATTTCTGTTCTTAACACATTTCCTCTTTGCTTGAGTCTATGTGCTGTTGTTCACACACTCTGTCTAACTAATGTTAATGTGACTTTTGTCTCACTCTGAAAGTCCTTTACATGCTGTATAATTTGCAGTTGAGTAATGCATATTCAGAGAGCTGGTAATGATTCTCAAGAGCTCTGCGGCAGGCTTTTAGGGTATCCAACGATTTTACCAATAGAAAAATATTAGCTGAATGCAATCTAATGAAGTCATCAGGTGGAATACACTTAAACAGTGAGGACTTTGTAGAAGAAGAAAGGCGAGAAATGACTCGTGAGTGTAGTCTCTGATCAGGATTGGCTTGTTAAAACCACTCCAACGTGAAGCTGTGTGCAGCCTGCTGAGAAGTGATACACTGGCTTCAGGGAACCGTTAGGCAGGCTTGTACTCTGGAGGACCTCTTGCAACACTAATGCACCAGTCTGCTGCTGCTCGCTGCTGTCAACCTCAAAACCCACGGGTGTGGAAACGAATTTCACACCATAATGCTCCAGTGACAGCAAGAATTGGAGAACTGAAAAGAGAGGGAAAAAGCATTTCCAAAAAAGAGTGAGATATCAGAGTGCAGCAAGAAAAAGCCAACGATATAAGTGGCTTATGTAATGTCACTGATGTGGATTATATCACCAAGGCTACCTGGAACAAGTTTAATTGTGTGTGTTTATGCGTGGGTGTGTGAATGGACTCATGTGTGTTTTTTTGTGCATGCCCACCAGAGTCTACACCTTATGCACAACTACAACACACTAATGGCAGTGGTGGGAGGGCTATGTCACAGTTCAATTTCCAGACTGAAAGACACCACGTCACATGTACCGAGTGAAGTCAGTAAGGTAAAAGTTAACTGACAACATTCAGTTCATTTAGAGGTCATTTAGATCTAAACACTGAACAAGATTAATCATAAACTAATTTCACCCCCCCAGGTACTAAACGAGATGACAGACCTGCTCTCCTCCTGCAGAAACTATGACAACTACAGACAAGCTTACAACAAGTGTACAGGTTTTAAAATCCCCATCCTGGGCGTCCACCTCAAAGACCTGATTTCAGTCAATGAGGCCATGTCGGACTATGTTGAGGACAACAAGGTGAATGTCCAGAAGCTCCAGGCGCTCTTCAACCATATTAACGAGCTGATCCAGCTCCAGCAGATCCCACCCAGACTGGATGCTAACCTGGACCTGGTTCATCTGTTGACGGTAGTGAACCTTTCACTGCAACTATGGTTCATTTCAAATTGTTATGCAGCTTCATGTGATTCACTAAGTAGCACTGAACACACACAAAGATGCAAATGAGTACAGCATGTGGATTGTCTTCTCTCATGTGGGTGTGATTAGAGTCTATGATCTATGAGTGTGTGGGTGACAAGCTGAATGTGAATGAGAGAGAGTTCAGATTGCTGTATTGTTGTATTATCTCAGTGCAGTGTGCTAATCCTACTTGAATGACAGAATGCCCATGAAGAGATAATAATTGCCCTGCAACTGGAGTTCGACTTCATCAAAACATGTTTCAAGGAGAAATCTAGAGATACAGAGACCTTTTTGTAAATCTGTTTACCTTCCATGCGCCAATATGTGGTCTTTTTTTGTCTTACAGCTATCCTTGGATCTTTACTACACCGAGGATGAGATTTATGAACTGTCTTATGCACGGGAACCCAAGAACTGCAAAGCACCTGTAAGTAATAGTAACAGAGACACTTTAGGTTGAAGTTTGTTTACCAGCTGGAATAAAAAAAAAAAAAACAGATCATTTTGGGAAATAGGATAATTCACTCTCATTTCTGTACTATACTTATGAAGCTATAGAGAGCAGCCGTTTGCTTTGGCCTAATGGAAAGAGGCTGAAAAGGCAAGCTTTTCACTTCTTTGGGACCCTAGATTAGTTAAGCAAAAGTGTAATGATGCTTAAAGGAAGCAAAAGGCTTATTTGCTTTCTTTCAGAGATGAGAATATGATAACTGAAGTTTAAAAATCCAGTCCATGTGCTGTGGTCAGGCAATATTTTACATGTTTATCTGTCTGTTGAGGCTTGTTTTTAATGACTATTTCATTTTCTATCAGCCAGCCACCCCTTCTAGACCTCCTGTGTTTGTGGACTGGGCATCAGGAGTGGCTCCTAAACCTGATCCTCGAACTATCAGCAAACATGTGCAGAGAATGGTAGATGTAAGTGCTTCCTTTTTCGGCGCAGCCTCCACATTGCTACTCAGTGCTGCTGCCATCCAGCTGTGTTGTTTTAACTATTCTCCTGCATGATGCCATATTGACAGCCTGCTTTTGCAGCTATTGTTCCCTAACAGACGAGCAACAATGGTTTTTATTTGTTGTCATTCACAGTCCGTGTTTAAGAACTACGATCACGACGAGAACGGCTTCATTTCTCAGGAGGACTTTGAGAAAATTGCTGCTAGCTTTCCTTTTTCCTTCTGTGTCATGGACAAAGAGAAGTGAGTCTTTTACAGGTCACGCACTCGCTCTGAGCTTATTTTATTTAGCTTCAGAGGAGAGGAAGTAAAAGTGGTATTTGTAGTGATGACTGTAGCAACCGGAAACATAAAATAGCTGCAGAATTAACCATAAAGCTGCCACTAAACACTCACATGAAAACCAGCAGCGCTGTTACTGATAAGTTTTCACAGCACTCAATGCCAAAGTGGTATATGGTGTTTTACACACTGGGCAGATGAGTGGGCGTAATCATTTATAAATATGGAACAACATTAACAAAACAAAAAAAAAAAAGTACCAAAATAACATCTGAAAATGTCTTTTGAGAGGTATATTTTGCAATCATCCCGTTTCATTTACAGCTAGGTTTCCTCTGTTAAACAACAGTTTACTGTATATTTGTTGTGGTTGTTCAGGGAAGGCCAAGTGAGCAGAGAGGAGATCACAGCATATTTCATGCGGGCCAGTGTCATCTGCTCCAAACTAGGCCTTGGCTTTGTCCACAACTTCCAAGAGACCACTTACATGAAACCCACCTTCTGTGACAACTGCTCAGGATTTGTAAGGAAACAGATTTTAGTTTAAGTCTGCCTGTTTATATTTAGTTGTGTGAATGTTGTTCTCCGTGTATTCTTTCACAGTTATGGGGTGTCATCAAGCAAGGCTACAGATGCAAAGGTAAATACTGTACTCTTTCTCATTTAACTTTGGTATCGCTGGCCAAATGTCAGTCAGCTTGGTGCTGAAATACTGGGAGAGGTATACTCTGTCTTGTGGGGAGCAGGTGAAGTGGAGTGTGGTTTTTCTGCGTTGCATGTTGCTAGTTGAACCTTGCAGCACATGACAAAAAGAGAGTCTGCACTTAGAAGCACAATCTTCCCCCTCCCCCGTCCTTCTAAAGATCTGAGAAGTATTTGTTTGCTTGACAGTAAGCATGCAAAGGTCTGAGAGTTGCATTTGCAGAACAGATAGTGTTCAAAGAGAAGTGAAAAGTCAGTTTACTGAAGTTAGACTAACTCTAGTTCCTGCTGTGACATATTGTGCATTCTTTTGGCCTGCGCAGACTGTGGGATGAACTGCCACAAGCTGTGCAAGGACCAGGTGGCTTTTGAGTGCAAGAAGAACACCAAAGTGACCAACGCCACTGACAGTCCGACACCGAGCTCCACGCCGGTCGCCATAGGCACTTCAGAGGGTGGGTTGTGTTGATGTGGTTCACCCACACTCAGTACTCTTCATCGCACCGTCACAACAATGCTGTTTTTCTTGCATATGTTCCCACACATGTACACAGTCTCACCTCAGATATGTAGACAATAACAAGAGTCTGACATGGAGTAGCCACCAAGTTTCTGTGTCTGGTGCCATCTGCTGGCAGAGAATTTTTAAAGCATTTTGTTCATCGGGGAAGCAGTAGTTCCTGTAATCACTGCCTGGCACACTGCACAGAAAGTCAAATTTCACACGATTTCACTTGAGTTTGCCACAGCTGAAAGAAAACAACTCTTAAACACAGGGTCTGCAGTCAGGGTGATTTCCCTTCAGCTGTCATTAGGAACAGTTTCACTTACAGTAAAACTCAAGCTGCCCACCTGCTTCAAGAATGCTGCTATATTCAGAACAGAACAACTTTCGGTTTTGCTTAATATAGGCTGACTTACCAAGAAGCTTCTTAAAATCATGGGGCTATATTTGCACAGGCCCTTTCAAAATTAGTCTTTCTGATGTACTGTTTTGTCATATGGTTTGCCATTTGATAACTGAACTGAGTCATTTTGTTTTAAAATCCTTTTCTGCTTTGAAAATAACAACTTCTTCAAGTACTAAAGGGACATTAAAGAGGAGTTCATCAGAACTTCTTAGTAAATAACTTGAAAAAAAAGAAGCAAAAAATTGTTTTAGACTATATGGGTGGTTAAAGTTAACACATTTAAAAACACTGGTACCAGTGTTGATGTCTTAAATCAAGAGGGAGCCAGTTGAGCCTGTCAAGTACTGTGAAATGATGTGTAAAAAAAAAAAGAGGAACCTAATATGAATCTGCAGAGTTAATTATATATGTACATCCATGATGTGAATCTCTTGTTCCACCACATCCCAAAGGTGCTCTATTGGAGTGAGATCTGGTGACTGTGGAGGCCATTTGAGTACAGTGATCTCACTGTCATGTGCAAGAAACCAGTTTGAGATGATCTGAGCTTTGTGACATGGCATGTTATCCTTCTGGAAGCAGCCATCAGAAGATGGGTACACTGTGGTCATAAAAGGGTGGACATGATCAGCAACAATACTCAGGTAGGCTGTGGTGTTTAAACAATGCTCAATTGGTACTAAGGGGCCCAAAGTGTGCCAAGAAAATATCTTCCACCCCATTATACCACCACCAGCAGCCTGAACCGTTGATACAAGACAGGATGGATCCATGCTTTCATGTTGCTTACGTCAAATTCTGACCCTACCACCTGAATGTGCACCAGACTCATTGAGACTCATGAGTCCAGGCAACATTTTTCCAATCTTCTATTGATGATTGGATTTACTGGTGATTTATAGCCTCAGTTTCCTGTTCCCATTTGGTCTTCTGCTGCTGTAGCCCCTCTGCTTCAAGGTTTAACATGTCATGTTCAGAGATGCTCTTCTGCATACCTTGGTTGTAACAAGCAGTTATTTGAGTTGCTGTTGCCTTCCTATCAGCTCAAAGCAGTCTGGACATTCTCCTCTGACCTCTGGCACCAACAAGGCATTTTCACCCAGAAAACTGCCGCTCACTGGATATTTTCTGGTTGAATGGGTTGTGTGGGAAAATCCCAGTAGATCAACAGTTTTTGAAATACTCAGACCAATCCGTCAGGCACCAACAACCATGCCATGTTCATTCACTTAAATCACCTTTCTTCCTCATTCTGATGCTTGGTTTGAACTTCAGCAGGTCATCTTGACCATGTCTGCATGCCTAAATACTGTACACTGAGCTACTGCCAAGTGATTAGCTGATTAGATATTTGTACTAATGAGCAGTTGAACAGGTGTACCTAATATAGTGGCCGGTGAGTGTAAGTTGTGAGAGCAAATCTCTGTCTAATATTATGTGTCAAACTGTGTCTAGAATGATGAACAGCAACACCAGGGTTAACCTTTTTCAAGACATAGTCAATATGTGGCTTAAAAGTAAGTTCAGAGTCAGTCCACACGCCTACCAAAGAACATTGAGTAAGTTTTGGAATTATTAAGGAATAATTTGTTAGCTAGAACTTTGTGGCACCCCTCACTGCTGAGTAATCACATCTGATTTACGCCCACTTAAAACAACACATTGCTTTCTATTGTGCAAATAGGAGTTAAACCACATCAGTGCATGTTGGGAAAGACCAGCAGCATGAAGCTTATCTAAAAAAAGATAATGATGAGCCCAGTCAAAAGCTCACCATGATCAGCAGCAGAGAAAACATCAGTAGTAAATTTTAAGAGGGCGATAATTGTGGAATATTTTGTTCTGTAAATGTGTATTTTGAAATTAACTGAAATTATTACCAATGATGTCCCCCTGCCCAGGTTCAGAAGAATGTCCTTTCCCCTACCCTCCAGATGACAGGAAAGACTGGAGCCCGGACTCCCCAGTCGCTTCCAGGTCGAGGCCTCGGAGAGTCCATAGCTGCACCCAGACAGATGGACCCGAAGTATCCCCTACTGCTGCTGAGGCCAGCCGCCTTCAGCCTTCTCTCTTAGTCCCAGTAACACCCACCCTGCCCTCATGTCCCAGCCCAGTGCCCCAGAGAAAACAGCGACACTGTGCCAAGTGGGAAAACAGGGCTTCTTTTGTGCAAAAGCCCAAAGAGCCAGAGGAGGAGAGCAAACCTGCCTATGAATCTTTGGAATTGGTGAGTATCAGACTACGGCTATACTGTACTCTTATGCACCGTATCTACCACTCGTTATATTAATGTAAGGTCTCTTTCACAGGAGAACCAGGGGCTCCAAAAAGCTAATGAGACACTACGTAGGAAACTGAAAGAGACAGAGCGGGAGGTGGAGATACTAAAGACGCTGCTGAAGAGGCACGCTCTCCACCCGGTGGAGGAGGACTCCTCCTCTTAGACTCATACCTACACTGAAGCTTCACCAGGGGGACTGGTGCTGCCCCCATATGGCAGCAGGTATAAATCCTAATTTATTGATCATGAACAGTGCAAGTATTTTATTAGTATAATGAGACCAGAATAACATATTATAAAGTGGAATACATTGCACTAAGTTGTTTTAATGCTAGGTCAAGAAAGGCAAATCAGTTTGTCACCAATAATGAGGTCAAGGAAACTTTTTAAGGTGGGTATGGATTTTGTAAAAGCAGATATGGTGTAATAACTTGGTTTAACATTTTAAAAAGACACATTTATCCAAATTACTTTACAATGTGAAGATGAGAAAAAAAGCTTTGTTGTTTTTTTAATCTCAAGTTTCAAAAAAGCAGAATGAGGCCCTTTAATGTTTTCAGCAGCTCAGAAAGATGACAATAATTAGCTTGAGCATTACTTACTTTATTTAGTGAACTATTAAAAGTACTTACTTTAAAAGTATGCAAACATAAGGCATCACCGAATGAGGGAGTGCAGTATTTTTAGAGTGGGGAAAAAAAATAGCAGAATGTGTTTGATCAATTCTTGATCAGTTAACGAGCTTAGATATTTATGTTAAACATAAAATGAAATCAGAGGCTGCAGTAAAATGTAAGCAGCAAAGCAGTTTTCAAAAAGTGTATGGCAGGCAGGTTATTATTGTTATTAGCAATGACAGGAGCCCACTGAGCTTATAGCAGCAGAATGAAAGTCGGGGTGCTCACATGTACAGATTGCTTTGTATCACTGTCGCTGCTCATTTCAATGCACAACACATTTTCAGTGCTTCTGTTGATATTTATTGTCTGAAACACTACACAGTTCATATGAAGAGTGAGATATCTGAACATGTTGTACAGGATAGTGGTACTTTCACTGAGTTATTTATGCTTACGTTGTCTTCATATCGATACTTTTTAAAAAAATAATCTGTTGTGCAGCCGTGCATTGTAGGAGTGTTGTACTGTGAGTTGAGATGCGTGTTTGTAGTGTGTGTAATGTACTGTAAATACAAAGTATACACAGTGCCATCATAGTCATGTCAAGGTTCATCCTCTTGCTCAGTATTGTTATCATATTGTTCTAATAAATAATGCACATTATATATTAAACAGTTTCTTGTCTTACTCAATGTGACCACTGGGGGTCACCAAAGCTTCATCATAAGAAGCCTTCATATTCATTTTTAATGATTGTTGACGTTCAGTTTTCTGTAAATGTTGAACCCCAGTTAGCTGCTGTATGTCTAACTCAAAGACTGTTTTCTGTAAAATGAAATAGGTAGTGATTAACTTTAATAAGATGCCCTTTGTTTTTATTCACATCCACTGCTAGTTTGAAAAAAAAAAACAGCAGATCTACAGCACATTGTTTTGTCAGTATCCACAAACTGGTGGAATCATGTATTTGTTGAAACATTTAGTCTTTAAAGACAGGCTGTGTCACCATGTTGTCCACCGACTGTGCCAATCTGCCCTGTCCCTAGAGCTTTGCTGCAGGTAATGAGTCTGACTCCACAGTACATGTTGGCCTGTAGATAATGAGAGGGCAACTGTCTGCGGTTGCAGGAGGGAATCAAACCAAGGACCTAATAATTCTCATTTTTGTCAGAGCACACTGCAAACAGCAGGTGATTTATACACTACTATCTTCCTGGTGCTGTGATTCAGTGTGTATATTTCTATAGCTGTAATTCATCAGATGAAGAAAGCCACTGTCTTAAACTATATAGCATTTCCACATATATTGCATCTGTGTTGTTGCCTGGACCAGGATAGTCTCTTAGGCATAGCAGCAGCTCCCAAGCCTTGGCCTTGGTGACAGCTAATTTACTTTTATTTGAATGTGACACCCAGCTGCTTGGGAGTAACTCCCCAAGTCTACCAGGCTCCATGCACACTAATGCTGAATAATTTCCAATATCATGGCCGGTTGAGAGAAAGTGACAGAAAGAACATGTGTTAAACTCGAGGGGAGATGCCATCTCAAAGGCTGCTTTATTTCCATCAAGGCTGTAATAAAAGCTTGAGAGGAGAAATGTATTTACCCCGATGTGTTAAAGTAATCGTCACAAAGATAAATATATCAGACTCAAATCCATTTACAAACCCAAAAGAGAATGTAAACATAATAAATTGTAGTGCATTTAAGCCTGAAGGAGGTTGCAAGACATATGTGGGCTAAGTGATACAGAGCATGACTTCCCTCACCATACATTGACATCAAAATATGACCACCTAATTAAAGCAGGCAGACAGAAATGATTTATCACCCAGACATCAGTGTACTTGGGGGAATTGGGCCATTGTGAGATACCCATAAGTTAACTTAATCTGCTAAGTCTAATGAACACACTCTAAAACTAATCAGACAAAGATGTGAAGCAACCCATTATGTCCCCCCTGATAGCTGGAGCGGGACACGGAGAACACATCGAGAGCACACACAGGGGACTTTCACTTCAAACATGAAAAAGAGCCACTGCCACAGTGCCTGTAGGATACAGGAACACCAGGGCCGAACTCAACTCCACTAATTCCCTTGATTATTAAACTGAGTTCATTAAGTTCTAATGATGGCCAAAGGACCATTATGGAAGAGCAGAAAGAGAGAGAAACTCCAGTGAAGGTGCACGAAAGGCAGAGAAAGACACACGTTTTGGAGGAATTTTCCGGAGGTGGCTTGAAAACTGAAGCTGTGGTGAAATTTTTAATTAACCTTGATGATGGCGGAGGAGTGTAGTGGGAGAAGAGCAGTGCAGGAGTTCTGCAAAGAGAAACGCTGCAGCTCAGCTGCCTCCCCTTTTCAACCTTTATCAGTCAAATAGTTTTAGATTTATAATGCAAACTGACGCACTTTTGAGTTCCTGGTAAATGCAGAATAGCAAGAGAAGAGGTGAAGTCTGAGGCTGATAGAAGGGTAATGAATGTGTGGGCAACATTGTGTGTATTTACACACAGAGAACAGAGAAACATCAGTCTGCCCTTTCTGGCACTAGCTTCCAAATAAAGAAGCTATGCACACAGACACACACACACAGACACACACACACACAGACACACACACAAAGCAACCTATGGGTGCAGAAATTCATATCCTGCAAATATCCAGTGAAGTGGCTTCATATTATTCATCTTGCTGGCATACCAGACAATGGTTTTGGAATAAGCATACATTTTTGGGCTTAGAAAAAGAAGCACACTGACAGAATGATGCATTAAAAAAGCCAAAAACACATAATTTGTGTTGTTGTTTTGTGTTTGCAGTGCATTCCTGCAACTTGTAACCTACAGCATCAATAATATACATCACAAAAAAAAAAAGAGTTACCTGTTGTTTGGCTAATGTGGGATTTATCTTAATACACACTTCACCAGTGCAGCTGCCAGTATGATTTATGATAGATTTGCATTCCCTTGTTGGTCCTAAAGGTGTATTTTGGTGGAAAGTGATAGAGGTATAAACAAAAAAGAAACTCTAAAAGTTATAATTGCACTGAAACGAACACGTTTATATTGGCTCACATCTGAGGGAAAATTGAACAGCAGATTGTTGGCAAATCTATGTCTTCTTTTAAGTTACAAAACGTGAAGATGCCAAACTGCGAGATGATGTCTGAAGGCAAGAACTAATGGTTATATGGTAGAACAAATACTTCAAAGACAGACTGCAGAAGAGGCAGATTAACTGATGAAAAAAGTAAACCAGGTGGTGATAAAAAAAAAAAAAAAACAAAGAAGGGAAAATGCAGATAGATGAGAGCTGAAAGAAGAACAGATGCTGCAGTTCTGGAGCAACCAGAACGCTTTCGACAGTCAGCAGAACTCTCCAAAACAACTCATCGCCAAGATCAAGGAAAGTGAAGCAAAGCATGGCTGCAGCAAAGGACAAGATATAGAGCGAAGATGGGAGGAAGCAGTAGGAGGGGAGGGAGTTTCCCCCACTGAGAATTACTTATGGAGGTGAGACAGAGCAAATCAAGCAGCCATCTAAGCAAGTCTGTATCCAAACCCTTGAAATTCAACATCACCTCTGAGCAAGGGGACACAGTTGGACTCCCCCATCTGCAACAACAGTCTACTCTCTATTAATACAAAAACCATAAATGCTGTAGATATCACTAAAATGAGAAATTACAGTTTGTTTTGATACTGTCAGCAGCTTGTGTTTTGCAGGATTCTTGATGAAGATTTGATAAACTATAAAATTCATAAATATCTTTTTTTTTTTTTATGTTGATTAATACATCCAAACCAGTGGTGCTCAAAAGCCTGAACATCTTGAAGTGTTACAAAGCAGCTTAGGTTTTGTTACGTCTATTATAAGAACTGGGGAAAACCTCGTAATACAATATACAATTACTGTAAAACTACAGCATGAACTCTAGAGTAATTTAAAAAAGAATGACTGCAACCAGATCTGTGAGGCTATATTTAGAAACATTTTCACAGAGGCAATTTGATATGGACTGTGATTAGGTCAATATTAAATAAAAAGATGTGGCGATCCCAGCTGACAGTAACATTAGAGAGAAGGAGCAGACTGAGTGCACAGAGAACTACTAGGGGCTGACAGAACAACTAGAAAAGACTGGAACAGATTTGGAGGGTGAAGGCCAGTCTTAATAGGAGCATTCAAGGCTGTGAACCCCAAACTGGGAGAGTGGTACAACATCTGGGATTCCAGGCACAGCATCTGAGGAGAAAAGTGCAGTCCTAGGAAAAACTAAAACACTGTCTAGAACCCTAAAACTCCCAGGCCTCTGGTACACAAATGACTGTTTATATGTTATTATTTTTCTGTTTATAAATATTCTCAGGATTGATGTGGGACAGTACCCCAGTCCTTGCTGCTGAAAAACACCCCCACAGCATGATGCTGCCACCACCATGCTTCACTGTCGGGATGGTATTGGGTAGGTGATGAGCGGTGCCTGGTTTCCTCCAGACACAGTGTTTAGAATTGAGGCCAATGATGAAACCAAGATTGAACTAATCTTAGTTTCATCGGACCAGAGAATCTTGTTCCTCACAGTCTGAGAGTCCTTCAGGTGCTTTTTTGCAAACTCCAAGTGGGCTTTCATGTGTTTTGCACTGAGGAGAGGTTTCCGTCTAGCCACTGTGCCATAAAGCCCAGATCTGTGGAGGGCTGCAGTGATGGTTGTCCTTCTGGAACTTAGTCCCATCTCCACACAGGCTCTCTGGAGCTCAGTCAGGTTCTTGGTCACCTCTCTCACAAAGGCCCTTCTCACTCACTTGCTCAGTTTGGCCGGTGGACCAGCTCTTGGAAGAGTCCTGGTTGTGCTAAACTTCTTCCATTTGAGAATTATGGAGGCCACTGTGCTCTGGGGAACCTTCAGTGCAGCAGAAATTTTTTGTAGCCTTCCTCAGATCTGTGCATTGCAACAACCCTGTCTCTGAGCTCTGTAGGCAGTTCCTTTGACCTCATGGTTTGGTTTTTGCTCTGATATGCATTGTCAGCTGTGAGGCCTTCTATAGAGAGGTGTGTGTCTTTCCAAATCATGTCCAATCAATTTAGTTTACCACAGGTGGACTCCAGTCAAGGTGTTGAAACATCTCAACAACGAGCAAGAGAAATGGGAGGCACCTGAATAAATAAATATTTCATAATTAGACAGCCAAGTATACCATGCTTTTTGACCCAACCAGTGGCACTGGTGGAGTAAGAAACAACTGTAAGTGATAATGTTTAAACACTACTATTATGTATCATATGTAGTTTTAATGATGATGTTTGTAGGCAGAAATGTAGTTGTTTAAAGTTCAAATCTGTGCCCCATTTATCAAGCCTACTTGGAAATTTGCTCCAATTGTTTCAGAAATGTGAGGTCCCACTAGAGGATCAGCCAGAGTGCATCGGAAATGATCAAGATGACCGTGTGGTCAGTGCTTTGGTACCCGATAAAGACAAGCCATCATCACTTGAAATTTGCTACTGGGTCTGATGTTAACCTAAGGAACCCTAACGTTACCCTTTGTGAAACTGATTTGCTCGGGAATAAATAATTGATTTAGACACTGAGACCATATTGAGACCAAAGCAAACAAATTATATATCATGTTTAACCATTACATAAACATCAGAATCGATCCCCTGGGCAGTCTGCCCCAGTGATTCCCCTGCTACTTCCCTGCCCCTCCACGCTCCTTTAATCCTCTGTCCCCTGCTCCCTTTCTGTTGGCCCATGCCCTTGGACTGCTGGCCGCTTGGTTCTTTTCTCATGTGTCCATGGTTGTTTTTACAAACAGTTTTTGCAGCCTTTTGTAGTTGTATGCCTCGCCCTCATTATTTTTCACCTATGTCTTATTATTTATCTACAATTGTTTTGTCATCACCTTACTGTTTCCCTGGTCCTTAATCAGATCTGTGTTCCTTTGTGATTACTGCCCGTGTTTATCCTTGTTTCATGTCATCAGCAGTCTCTGTTTGTACCTTGTTGGGTTTTTGAAAACCTTTTTGTTGAACTCTGTATTCAGCCTTCGCCAGTCCCCCCATGTTTTACTTTGCTCACATGGACTTTTGTTTGTTGCATCATTTGTTCTTTAAGCCGGTCTCTCGTGTCTTGTATTTTGGCCTTGCTTTGAGCTGAAAATCATGACACATAGCAGCTTATCCACTAGTGGTGCAAAAAAGTACACTAGTCTGTACTGAGTGTAAGACATTAACATCCCACAGTATGGCAAAAAATTTACATAAGATGTATCTTCTAAGTGGGTTTTCAATACAGCTGAATTATACATGAATTTACTTTCTGTTTCCCTTAAAGCAATATCACATGCTACATTAAAACAGATAGCATTTACTTTAAATTAATATACCTTCTAATATTTTTCGTGTACTGGCAGGACTTTATTGTTTTCCTTGAGGCAAGACCTCTACGGCTGGTGCACTCAATTTGCATATTCCAGCTTGTACACAATATATTGGCACAGTGAATCTCTAAACAATCATTGTTTGCTCCAGTATGTGCTTTCCAGCAGGAGCAGATTCATTGTAGATTTCATAGATGTAGACATTAAACAAAATCTGTTCGGACAAATTAAATAACTGGAGCACTGTTTTAACATTAAATCAAGCACGATGTGATAGCACATAAAATGGATCATCTGCAATAACTGCTCCATGGCCACTGAATGCATCCCTTTAGGAAGTGAAAATATAAATTGTATTTTTGCTCTAACTATTAAAGAAAGGATACACAATGGAAGCAAGCTGCACATCTTAAACTGATGTCTCCCTGATTTTATTCTCTAATTAGGCAGTAGTTTAAGGGGGGGGATTGGAATATTTTCAGGCTTCTGATTTAACATTTCAACCCAGGAACCTCTCATCAGCACATGGTACGTTAATGCTACAATCAAACCAAATTAGTTTCAGATTTCAGGGACGACGGCTTTCGAAACACCATCACAGTGCTAACATTGTGATAATTTGTTAAATGGAGTTGCATTGTGCCACAGGAATGCACTGTGAATTGTTTGTCACTGCAGAGAGAGAGAGAGAGAGTGTGAGACCGTCCATTCACTCGCCCCATCAATGGCACACATCTCTTCATGAAGGCTGGCAGAAATAGCCACAGGACTTTAATGAAGGCCAGTAGGCTGTTTAAGAACCTTTTAGCTACTGTTGATCGCCCACCCCTCTGTTGCTTTCTCCAGTGACATTAGATGTAAGGACATGTCCAGCTGTACAGCACAGTCTACCTTAAATGCCTTGTGGTGACATATGAACCTGGTGCATCATAACAGCATAAAACCATTGATATCACTTACTGCTCAGAGGCATACATCACGTAAAGGTCAAAAGCAGAGGTCTTTCTATCATTTGTGTGACACATGTACTCTCTCTGAAGGTCAGATATCCAGAAGAAAAAGTGGGAAGAGGGAGGCTGGATTGTCACGTTGGGGGGAAAAAAGAAACTTATAATTGTAATAAATCTTTTTTTTTTTTAAAAAATGCTTTTGCTTCACTGGAGCAGCACAAAAGGCAAGCAGCGATTTCAGGGAATTAGTGGTTAATGTGTTTGGTAGGTGATTTGTACCGACACTGTTTTTAATTTTCCAAATGAAGTACATGAATGAAACATTCCTCTGAGTTACCATCAAGCTAACTGTGCAGCCTTTCCCAAAAGGTCAAACTAAGTTAGATGCCTCAGTTGGATATTTAACAGGTTTAATACAAAAAATTTCCCAAAGACGGTCACTGTTAGTATCTTCACAGGTCATATCAACAACACCACACTTGATCCAGCTTTATTATTTGACAAATTTCTGATATTGTATTTCACTATAATCATCCAGGATCACCTTGCTGATCCCTTGAGTCAGCAGTGCGATGAGCACGAGTTAATTTGGGTCAACTTGAGAGAAGTTAAACACATCACACACAACTCTCCACCATCTGCGAGCAGCCGGCCCAAAGGGAGCAGCCAACTGTTCAGATTAATGTGATTTGATGCTTTCCTGCTTGCATGTGTCCCTGGAGAGTGACCATTAGCAGCGTAACCACTTCCTTCAGAGCAGGATAATGAGAAGTGAACGATGGTCATCTTTTGTTTCTTGATGTTAATAATTGGAGTAGGTTTAATCAGCAGTAAAAGCACACATACCTGTAGTGTTTGTGAATCATATATCTGATGTTTCTACAACAATTTAACAAGCAGGAAGCAGGATGCTCCCAAGATCTTTCAGTCAAACCAGAAATATGACCTTCCCTGTGCCTCATCATCTGCATGAGGGGAAGACCACAGATAATCTGAACAGACAGCTCAAGACAGTGCTGCCACAGCCCTTCATTTATACATCACATTGCCTGGAAACCTCTCTCCTGACATGTCAGAAACCTCAGACTCTCAAATCTCAAAGGAACCCATGAATGGCTGCACAACCTCAGGGACAGGCCGTGTCGACTCCAGAATTGGGGGTATTTTGATCACTGGCTATATGAAGGTACACATCGCCAAGAGTATGCCTCTCCCCACTTTTACCAGCCCAACTGGAATACATTTTTTTTTCTTACTGCCTGGTTAAATTTAGGATGTTGTACTTTGGACTTAGCAGTGTTGCAATTACTCGCAAGAGTTCCTTACATATACTGTAAAACTGGAGAGGGAGGTGAACAGTGAGAGAAGGAATAACAGAAATAATGAGCAAAAACAAGGTCACAATGCAGCCACCATTGTATTAAAGTATCATTTGAAGAACTTTGTGGCCTTGTTATTTTTAAAAGTGAATGCAGAACATCATTAAATATATCTAAATGTACACTTTAATACCAATTATGTAACAAAGACACTGTATTCTAAGCAAAAAATCAGTAAAGGCATGTAATAATCTCCTTTTAATAAGCACTCTGAACTACATTAAGTACATGTAAATGCACTCTTTAATAGCAATTATAAATCAAAGGCACTGATTTCCAAGATTTCTGAAACACAATAAAAGTAAGGGAAAATATTCTGGAAATAGGCTGTTATACACTTTTTTGTCTCTCCTCTAAGTGTTCTGAGCTCGGGTGTTGCTTGGATAGTGGTGCGATCACACATATGAACAGTACTATTTTGTGAATGTTCAGTGAAATATTATATCAGTCCTTTCCATTTATTTTTCATTTCTTTGATAATTTGGCACAGAATAATCAAAGATTTCCTCTTTTTTTTTGCATTGTCATAAAGATCAAATACTCCTGGAGAAAACGTGACTCTTCTCTGCTGTCTCTGTGATTTCCTGTTTCTCTCATACTTGCTTGTCAATGCAACTTGGCGAGCAAGCCTGCAGTTGCAGGAACCTTTGCATGGAACTATGACATTTAGTAGCTTTAGCTTTAACGTCAGCACTGTCTGCTGTAACAGTCTGCAAACGTTTTGTGGTCCAAACTTAGATGCAGGCACACACATGCAACATTTATGCAGTATCATGTGTCTGGAATGGGAAATACATGAATATATATTATAATAATAATGGAAGCATCTCTGGTGAATTAGTTATACTACCCCAGAAAACCCATGTGTTTCCTTGACAGGTTCACCCTCTCTCCTCTCTCCTTCCTCTACTTGGTAACCATGGTTACCTTGGGTGTCACATTGTCAACCTATTTTAAGAAACTATCGGCCCTTATATAGAGTACCACACACATACACGCATACCTTGTAGGAGGAAGCTACTTTACTTGTCATGCTTTCAGTTATGCAGTATTTAACTCTAGCTAATCTCTTTTTGGCACATGCAGTGTAAATACACCACCAGGCCATGTTAAGTTCACCATACAACACAGTCTTTAAGATTATGATCTTTGGTATGATATTTCCTTTCTCTATCAAGACTAATTGCAGTAACTTTAATTTAGTCCTGGAGGTTAATCTGAACATATGCAGATGTTAGCAGCCATTAGCTCAAATATGGACTTAAACTTAATTTTGTCAGCCATATGGGAAAGCATAACCTGCTTCATTCTCCCTTTTGACTCTAATGAGGACCATCATTTTCAAAATGAACATCAAGCTGAGTGAGACTTAAAACTAGTGTTTGAGACCATAAAGTGATCAGGAAAGTATTTACTGAGGTCTGAGATTGAAGCAGCTGAGTGTATTTTTCCATTTCCACTATAAATGAAACCAGAAGAGTAACCCCCCCTGCTGGTCTTTAGAAAGACTGCAGATTTAAGGCACTTCTGCATTGGCTCCACTTTGCAGACTGGTAAGCCTTGTCCATCTTTCATATCCAGGCTACTGAAATATCTTAACAACTAGCAGTAGATTTTCATGAAAATTAATGCAGACATCCACTGTACTGAGAAAATACATCCACATCTTTGTTGATACACTGGCCCGACTTCTAATAGGTTAAAGTTTTTTACCCCCAGTGAAAATATTGTCATGAAAACCAGTGAAAGATTTTATAATATCTACTAGATGAATTTAAGAAATGTATTTACCGGCCTTTAGGTTTCCCATAGATTAAGCATAACGGTTTTGGTGATCAGCTTTCTTGTCTTGAGAACTGTTGGATTTAACATGATTAAATTTTGTCACAGGCATTCATTTCTCTGTTAAGATGACTTGCACTAACTTTAAATAAGTGTCTGAGGTTAATCTAAATGCATGCAAAATGGAAAACCCGTCAGACGCAGCTGTACTTTATGTTCTGTGCTAATTAACATTGGCATGCAGGCAATGCTGTAAAATGAGATGGTAAACAAGGTAAACATTAAAACTGCTAAAATTCGATATGTGAGCCTTGTCATTGTGACTATGTCAGCGTGTTGCTATCAGCTGCTCAGTATGTACCACTTATACTTATTGAATAATATGTCAGATGATTTCAAGCAGAACGTTATCAAATAGGCATAAAACAGAAGCAGTGGGTAATCTCATGATTTCAATTAGCAATACATCACTGATTCAG
>VUQI01063213.1:6292-17845 GCA_015106735.1 Paratilapia polleni | reverse complement strand
GTGCAGCAAATTGCTTCTATTCAGTTGAAAATGTCCTTGAAAATGAAGGGAAAGTCCTTGGGTTTTCCAGCTATCAGTAAACATCAGTATCCAACATTTCTCTGCTTGCATTGTTTGCTTACAAAGCCAAAATCGACATGAGAGTTTCTCCCTGACAATTTGCAGTGCCATAATAAAATACCATGTGCACCTTTGGCTCAATGTCAAGTGAAAAAATAGGTCATTATGAAATGAATGAGAGATTAAAGAGGACCTGATTAAATCTCCATCAAAGCCATCACTCAGCATAACGAGCACTTCAATAAAATATGGATATGCCAATAAAATATGTATACTTCCAGAAGTCCCCAGTGTTTAACTTACTTAACTTTAGTGTCCAGCATCTCTAGAGTCACAGTTAGTTTTCCATTACCCTTAATAACTCTGTAAGTGGGTACACAGGCCAGTATTCTGGGTATGTATTTATCCACAAGCATGGATGTTCACTTCAGAATTTAGACCAAAGGGAGAAAAAAAACAAGCAACACCTCCTCTGTGGTTTAGCATGCTCTGATTGCTCCAGTTGTGGTTGTGATGTTCTCATTACATCCTGCAGATAGCCTCCGTTCCTCTCTTGATGACGAGAATAAACAACGCAGGCACTGAATGTGGCAACTTTGGCCTTGAATGCAGGAAAAAAATAAAGCATTTCGATGAATTATGCATAGCCAGGCATCTATTATTCAGCCTAACAAGGAAAAGCAATGTCAATTATGGCACAGACATGTTGTCATGTATCATCCATAGTCAAATCAGCTCATGCAGAAGCTTCCAGTAATTATTCTCCAAATGACATTCTTTCTGATGTGAGGTAATTTTTCACAAACTGTGTCGGGGTCATGATGATCTTATTGGCAACATACACTACATTAGCTTAATTATTACTGTCCTAATTGGAGGGCATTACCATATTCTGGTCCTGTAATAAAATCATGACCACACTGAGAAGAGCAATATCAGCTATATCCCCTCCCTTTGCATTGCTTTTCGGAGCATTTCTCTGTTGCAGCAGACAGCTGTTGGGGGGTAGATGACCAAAGTGATATAGTAGAGGAGACCGATCATTTAATGAGCCTTGGACCAGAGCGCTCCAATGGATGAGCTGTTACAGAAAGCCCTTTCTTCATCTTAGATCCTGATGATTAGTCCTCTCACAGGGGTTACACGTGTGTGCATTGATTCTTTTAAAAGGCTGTCCAAGTCAACGCATATCCTGTGGAGCAGTGTTCAGATGTCACTGACACAGAAAACGATCGTGTGGCAGAGCATCATAGATTTCTGGCAGGGTGTAAAGCCAGATTGGTCCTTCACTGTGGAAACAAGACTCACATCTCCTGTGGGTACATTACAGGCTTTTGAAAATGAAAAGCTGGCTAGCACTCACAAACAAGTAGTCCTTCCTGATCTTTTGACACCCACAGGAATCCCTGGGTTATATTGTTTATTTGTCACAACACCCACCAATGTGACAGCGTGCACTGAAAATAGCTTTTTAAATAAGGGCAGCCACAGCAGCCTGCCAGTGCTCAGATAATAAACCCTCCTGAAATTACAGCTCAGAGAAGAACATTAAAGAGGAACATTAGGGAGTGTGTGGCTATTGATCCAAATCAGTGGAGGAGTTTTACGGTGCATACATAATATAAGCTTCATGAAATGAAATAATTAGTTTTACAGTTTTTGTTTCAGCAGAATATAGCTTTCAGCTACATTAGATTGCAAAACATGATGAAATCTACAACAATCTTTACATCAGCATTTTAGTTTCAGTGTTTGCTGTGCATCAAAAGATTTCATATATGACTATAATAAGCTATAATATACTGATTAAGTTTATCTGAGACATCCTTTCCATATATACCAAATCTCCCCCAGTATTAGACTTTCTTAAATAAAATGCAGACCTAATCAAATGAAGGCACTGGAATAGGGCTGTGGAGATAAGCTAGTTAAGACAAAGCAGAAACATGTCCTTGTTAAACATCTTAAACTACATTGGTAATATCATTGTATTCCTGCACTATGAGATTTTTTTGTCTCTTGGAGGAAATGATCTGTGCAACTCTGGCATGTACAGACTGTGCAAAAGTCTTTAGCCACCCCTTATTTATTTATTTTTTAATAATTTGCTAGGAAAATGGGAAATAGGTGCAGCGATTTATTGAAACATGTGAAAACATACATGGAAATATAGTATATAAGGCAAAAACAGAGTTTGTACAATTCTAACAAGCTTGAAAGTCAATATTTGGTATGACCACCTTTATTCTTCAACACAGCCTGAACTCTCTTAGGCAGCTTTCTTGTAATTTCTCTAAGTAGTCTTCAGGAATAGTTCTTCAGACTTCTTGAAGGACATTCAAAGCTCTTCTTTGGATGTTGGCTGCCTTTTGTTCTGTTCTCTGTCAAGATGATCCCACACTGCTTCAATAATGTTGAGGTCCGGGCTCTGGGGAGGCCAATCCATGACTGATAGTGTTCCACTGTGTGTTTTTCTATCCATGTATGCTTTTACTGCATTGGCAGTGTGTTTGGGATCATTGTCATGCTGAAAAATGAAGCCATTGCCAATCAGATGCTTTCCAGATGGTTTTGCATGGTGAATCAAAATCTGATGTTACGTTTCTGTGTTCGTAATTCCTTCAATTTTGATAAGATCTCCAACACCACTGGCTAAAATGCAGCCCTAAACATGACAGAGCCTCCACCATGTTTTACAGATGGCACTAGACACTCGCTGTTGTACCTCTCTCCTTGAACCAAAACTTTCAAATTTGGATCATAACTCCATAAGACCAGTTGCAACTGATTTTCAGTGCAGCTCTTGTGTAATTTGGCATACCTCAGCCTTTTCTCTCTGTTTTCCTTCCTTAAGAATGGCTTCTTGACAGCCACCCTTCCACTGAGACCATTTCTGATGAGCCTTCAGCAAACAGCAGAAGGATCAACTGAAGGGCCAGATGCATCTCTCAGGTCCTGTGTCAGGTCTTTGTTGGATTTTTTCCTATTTCTTAAGGACATGACTTTCGGATCCTGTTCATCTGCTGTAGATAGTTTTTTAGGCCTGCCACTTCTTTTGTCCTCCATTTGTCCACTTTCCTCAATTTTTTTAAAGACACACTGCACAACATGCTGTGATATGCCAATATTTCGCCTAACAACTCTTTGGGAATCACCTTGTTGGTGCAAAAATACTATTTTATGCCTGTCAAGCTGTGTTATCTTTGGCGTTTTTTGCCAATTCAACTAAATGGGAGCAAATTATCTGTTTTTGCATTAAGCTGCTAGTAATAAATTGCCTAAAGATGTGATTTAAAATCGATTCCTTGCTGAGTTGTCTGCTATGTGTAGACCCTCATCCCTTGAGTTAGGTGTCTTTTTTATGCTCAAATGATTCATAGGTCAGTGTTAAATGGAAAACAAAAAAACATTCCTCTGAAAATGGTCAGGTACAAGGACTGGACTAAAAAATGAATGAAAAAGCCGCCAGTGTCCAAAGAAAACTTTGAAAGACCTTCAGAAAGCCTGGAGAAGACCACTTTAAAAAAATTACAAGGAAGTCTGGCTCCTTGGAAACAAAATATAAAGAAATGAGGGGTGGCTCAAGACTCTTGCACAGTACTGTAAATTTACCCTCCTCTTAGCTCTGGTTTTGTTTTTACCTGCAGATAGAAATATCAGGCTTTTAACACCACATGCTCAACTACTGACCAACTAGTACTATACTGTTAATTGTTTCATAACTTTTTAAAAAATGAAAATACAGTAGCTGTCTTTTGAGTCCATAAACAACTCTTTAATAGTGGTGGGGGTGTACCATAACAGTAAAGTTGTTTCTAGAAAAAAAGGCATTCGGCAATTAGCTTAAAATGCCAAAGCACTCAGTAGAGCTGTGGAAAACTGCATAATCCAATATTATTTTCTTTGAGCTTGTCAGTAAAAGTAACTCCTTTTGCATTTCACACATCCATTTCTTCATTTTCTAAATGCTGCCCTCCAATAGATTCTTGCTTATGTGTGTGAGTCAGTGGTTTTGAGGTGGGGTTGCAGTGACAGGTGCAAACACCAGGTAACTGACATGATGCAATGAGACAGGGCAATGAGTCACTATTGCCCTCGGCGAGCTCCCTTGCTTTAACCTGCAGCGGTTCCTGAACGATTACCTATTTATAACCCTTCCACAGCAGTCCCACAACCACTGACAGATGGGGAAGTCTGGTTTCGTCTGAGGTCTCTTTTGCTTAGAAGCATACTGAAGACATAATGCTAACTCCTCAGCTGTTTAATAAAAGCTTTAATGTAAAAGCTTAAAGTGGAAAGCTGTAACATATGCAGGGTGGTCCCATGACACATGAGGGACAGCAGCTCTGACAGGGGTGGGCATGCATAATTGGTAATCCTTCTTATTAGACTGATGGGATAGAGTGTGAAAAAAAAACACATCTCTGCAAGTCATACAGCGCACTGTCATGCCTGGCTGACTCATCACCTGGAATACCTGCAAACACTCCACAGGATTAACAGTCTGTAGTTCATTAGGAGTGATCCACATATAAATCATCTGAGGTATTGTTTCTTGAAAACTCATAAATCCCTGTAAAGAGACAGTGTCAGTACTTATTAGTGGTTGTTTTTAGTTTATGAATCCAAGCAAACAATGTACAAAGCTATGATATTTTTTTTTGTCTTTTCTTTCACAGCTTGGACTTCTGGCACAGCATCACTACATTAGAGGGAATCCATCATATTAATGATCCTGAGGCCACTTCATTATTCACAGAGAAGCAGCTCTGCTGTCCAAATAAATTATCATTGGTGTTCCATTAATGGAAGTTTTCAAATCTCGGCACAGAGATGCCATTAATCTGCACAGAGCGTCTCTCTAGAGGACAGTTGGCTACTGTACTGGTGCCAGCGATCTGTGAAGATGAGAAACTCCCCACTGTCCTCATTCAGGTTCCTTCTGCTGGATAAAGTCCAGTTATGACTGACGTTAACTACTGCCACTCCAGACTGGATCTCTCCCAAGTTGCACACTTTGCATTTTTTATGCCCTGCTAAAGGGATGTGTGCTTACAGGTGAAGGGTAGAGATACAAAGTGGCACTTCTGTCTGAAATTGTGGATGACAAACTCCGACCTTTCCCCTCCTGATGGAGCGCTTTCAGCTAATTCGACACATATTGCATTTGTGTGTTAGATAATTGCAAAGCCAAAAGCCTCTGCTGGTCTCTTGGGATTTCTGGCACATCCATTCCCCCTGCACTGGCACACAGACGTGGGCCAACTTCCAGACACGTACTGTTAATATTCTGATTGAACATTTGTGGAGGGACCTTGAGAAGTCACATACTCCGCAACTTTCTAATGCTTTAATGAAATTGCTTCTCATAATGTTGGCATTCACTGACTATTATGTTTTTCATTATGACAACCTTCTGTAGGAGTCAAGCTTATTTTCATTTTCTCTGGATGTAAGAGGGCAGTAAATCCATTTCCTTTAAGGCTCTACACCGCGTGGATTTATTATCAAACCTTAACAAATACTAAAGTAACATTCTATAACATGGCTTGAAGAAATTAATTCTGTGGATGCCTGAAAACAGCACTTTATGGTAAATAAACAGAGCTTTTTTTAAAAATAGTGTTTGTTGTACTCTTAAACACAATCTGCTCCTTTAAAAGAAAAAGGTCTGAAGGTTAACACGATTCAATCATCTATTTTTCACTCACAGTCTTTGTGCACTCTCTTTTCCTGACCATAACAGGACATTACTGTCATCCACTTCCTGGCCAGCTCATTGCACCCTGAGTATGGTGTGAGTATGAGGCAGTGTTTACCTGCGGTTTTTCTCCCTTCTGTGAGTTCACAAGTCTGAGGCTTGCTTTATGCCTCCAGGGCTGGAAGGAGCTCCAATCTATGTTCCTGCCAAAACCATCCCCGTATGCTGAGCCTCCTCCTGCTCCTGCACCTGAATCTGGCGCTGCGGGGACTGAAGTCCCACTGTTTTCTGCAAACTGACTTTTTCTGTGTATGATGAGCTTCTCACTCAGCATCTAATGTCTGCAATGAACACTAGAAGCAGAAAAAGGTGTTAAACTAACCACAAATATATGAACTGGTTCCCACATGTAAAAGGAGAGTAAGCCTGTTGGTCTGAAATAGTGCAGTAAATACATGAACATGTCTAAATTACACAAGCTATCAAGTATTCTAACAGATTTAATGGTTTATTTTCCCTCCTAATAATCCCATGGGCTGTTTCTGTGGTCAAAGGTGCTCTATTGGCATAGAGTTTGCGAAAGGCTTAAACCAAACATGAAATAACACACAGAACTGCCATGTGGGAAAAGCTGCTTAAATCCCCTCCTTTCTTAGCAGAAGCCAGCTAGGCCAGATCAAATTAAGTGGTTTGATACTTTCTCTGCCAATCGGATTAGGCTGATTAATTCCCAAAAGTGTTTAAAAGATTAAAGCTGATTAATGGGCCTTAGGAAAGTTTATGGTGTCAGTCGGCTGTGATATCAAACACAGGTGGAGGAGAATCGATACAAAAGGTAACTGTGAAAACCTAATCGCTTTACTTTAGCTTTTTGCTAATTAGAGGAACATGCATGTCTGCATATTCAGCTCTAATGATCTTTTTGTTTCTTGAAATTACACGACTCTAAGGAAAAAATGCTTGACAAATAATGCATCTGCCATGTAGTGACACAGTGCCTAAATATAGAGTGGAAAATGGAGCAGAAGAAAGGGACACAGAGAGAACCATAAATATTCACAGTCCATCTAAAGACGAGTGGCAAAAGCATCTTCTAAAGAGAAATCTTTTCTTCTCATAAACTATGTTTAATCTGTCCCCATTGAGCTCGACTGCTTTTTTCCTCAAGATTTCAGGTTTTCATGTTTCCGTCTGTGGATTTTTGGGTCATTTTGAATCAGATTCTCATTAGAAACTGTTCCTTTTTTTTTCTACTGTAAAGGAAAATGAAGGCGAGAGAGAGAAAGGGAGAGCGAGAAAGAAAGACGGAGGAGGAGGATAAACTGTTACAGGTCCCGCCTCGCCCCCTCACCCCCTCTTCTAATATACTCGTCTCCTGAGGGAATGGCATCCATCACAGAGACGGCTGGGCTGTTATGCCATGTCGCCTTGTGCATGTGAACACAAGGTGACTCTGAAAGAGACGCAGCTCATGTGTGCCCAGTCTTATGAATGCAGCCCCATGTTTCCCCCATAAAGTGTCCATCAGCACCTTAATGCATCTCCCAGTGAAAGTGACAGAGCCTGGGCTTGCACATTATTAACTCCAGACATTTTTATGAGCCTGTGGAACAGAGTGCTCCTTCTGAATAAGATATGTGTCCGGTGTTCAGTGGCAGTATATCAGTCTTTTACATTTTGGCACAGCATGACATCCTTTGACAGACAGTTCTAAGTGTGTTTTTCATGAGTCTAAACCACAAACTGAGTCCCTGTAAATGCTATAGCTCTCTGATCATAATAATTATTATTCTCCAGTATGATCTGAATCACATTTTTCTGTGTGTAATCTATTATGTTACCAATTTGCTTGCATGGGAAATACATCTACATTAATGTTATGCAAGCAGTGTTTACCATGATAAATTGCAGCATGTAATCATAAGCAGCTCCTAGGAGTGGGGTGAAAGGCACATCCAAATTGGCAGGCTCATGATAAATGCATGGGATTTGTCTAAAATATTAATCAAATCTAAATGTGCAATGAATTTAATAGTGGCTTACTCCTGGGCTATATTTGGAACCATTTCAGAGCCGTGCATATTGCAACAATGAACAAACAGTCACTGAAATTAAATTGGCAAATTTTCTGAAACAAGTAATACAAGCTGAACTCATGTGAAGAATGTGAATCCTCAAATTCATGTAGCAGAAGGAAGGCTTTACAAAAAATGAGCTGTAAGATTTCCGTGTTGTCTTTGGGCGTTCTCGGTGGGGCAGGAATAACACTTCAGCGTTTAACAATTAAGGTGAAAGTTAAAAGCAGTGCAATCATTTCATGGCCCAAATGCGTCTGCAAAGTGGAAATGGTGGCTCACGTGATCACACATTTCAGAGGCTATGTTAAGATCCTGATTCAAAAAGGACTCTTATGCAACAAGGCAAAATAGAACCGCTGGGAGGGGGCATTAAAAAAAAAGCCCAGCCAACACTTGAGACACTGAAGGAAGGAAGACGATCAAGCAAGGCAAGTTTAGAAATGTCAAATCCTTAGTCGGTAATAGAGTTCACAACGCGACTCACACAGCCAATCAGTTGGCTGGAGGCAGCTCAGCCTCCGTTGGAGTTGTTTGGAGCCTGAGCTCAGTGAGATACTGTGCGTAAAATCTACCTTAAAAGCAGCAGCGGTGCCATAGCATCCAGAGCTCAGCGAGCAAAGTCCATTCTTACACACACGGACTTACTTCCTTTTAAAAGGGAAGCCGTATGTTGTGCTACGATGGCAGTTTTTTGAAAACTGTTACTGTGAAGCAGGAAGGTGGGTCCGTCGCTCCGTCTCCATCGACTCAGTTGCGTCGAGGAACGATGCTGAGCAAACCTGCGGGAGGATTTTCAACTACAGGTAAGATGATTGTCGGGGATGATCAGCGGCTACTTTCTACGAAATATTCTTAGGCTATTATTCCTGTATAGATATATATCTGTAAAGCGAAGGAGCAGTACAGTGAAAGATGTGAAATTTCCCTTCATTATAGGCTGAAAAACATTTGAAAATTAAGTTTTCCAGTTTTACGTGAAGCGAACGCATCTATCTAGCATGTCACCAAAATAGGGGAAATATTGTGCCTTTGTTTGTGTTTGTGGCTAAGAAAGTGACATATATGGATAAACTACAGCAGATTAAAAAGACAAAGAGACAAAGATAAGACAAGGTAGATAGACAGAGGGTACTGGTGGTCATTAATAATCGCGGAGTCCAAGCAAAGACCCTCGTGTGCTAAGTGCACTTATTCTAGTGTTTGATGAATTATTTGTGGATGTGGGGTGTGATTTTTGTTGTCTAATGTAGTGTGTAATGGAATTCCTTGTTATCTGAAGAGGGGCTAAGGCACAGAAGCATATGAGAATGGACACAGTGTTGAAGATACTGAGCTGAGTGTTGTGTGTGTGTGTGTGTGTGTGTGTGGGCTCAGATTCAGCCACTGGCCCACATTATTCATGCTTCCCCACGCAAATCACTGTGAAACCTATTGCGGATGCATGAGCTTGTTTTTTTTTTTTTCTCACAGGGGGTCAAAGGCTCCAAAGTTGTGTAAATCTACATGTCTTTGAAGTCCACTGTCTCTGAGGGCCTGGAAGTCATTGCATATGTAGGAAATAATGCATCTGCTATAAACACTCTCTGGCTTTTTTATTGTTTACTCTTTGTCCACACTGTGTCAGAGGCAGCGAGAGAAGTCTAAAGGGTGTGGTTTCTTGTATTCTTGTATTTTTTTTGCCAACCCCCTATATTTCCATGTGTCACTATGTTTCACTCAGTCACCTCCCAAACCTCAAAAATCAAAATCTGCCTAGTCTGTGTAAAATCACCACAGTTTACTTGTGCATTTCAGCCATGTGGCTTGTTTCTCAATTTTAGACTTTCAACAAAAACACACACAAAAAAATTTAAAAAAAAATGCATGAAATAACTCTGACTTGGTTTTCTACATTTGACTGATTTCAACACATGATGCAGCTGCCTTATTTCACCATTAGTCATGGGATGAAAAATTAATTTGATGGATGAGGTCCAGAGGGACTGACCATTTGCAAAACAAAGTAGTGTATTTGATTATCAAAATCTGGACATGCTCAGATCACAGGGCCTCTCATTGGCGGACTTGTTGCCTTAGTGACTGCCTTTCCTGACAGTGTTACTGTTTTTTTTTTTTTTTTAATTGTTTTTATTATTTTTACATAAACCAGCCATTTTTTAAAAATCTTATCCTCATTAGTCCCACTCTTCAGCTACATTTGAACATTCAGGTGGAGTCGAGGAGGTCACTTCACAGACTAGTATGCACTGCGAAATACAGCACCAACTATCGTACTTTCCTCGCATTTTCAGTATAGGAAGCTGTGAAAGATAGTTTTTCACTAAATGTTTATCCGAAACCGGGGTTGTGAGATGCAACAGTTGAACATACACCAGATGGTGATTTTATGGTGCATTCTGGTGAGAGCTTAGGAGAGGAATGCTGATTGTCAAACAAGATGAAATATTTCCTTCATTAAATTCCTGTACTAGGGGGCACATTTTCATGTAAAAAAACAAAAAACAAAAACAAAAACATAGACAATTTTTGGATCAAACTGGATTCCTATCCTCAACCTTCCTAGATTAACTCTATATTCCCAAGAATGTGTCATGATCTAACTGGACTTCTTTCTTAATGTTTTAGGTTTTATTAACTAGATGACATGTTTTTTTCAGCTACCAGACTGCCCAATATCCTCTGGACTCCATCCTTTGATCCACTAGACGTTTGAGCCAGCCCTCAGTCATGGAGAGCCTCAGCGAGCTCCAAAACCCCCTGTTGGACAAAACCAGCAGTCATGCGGTTCCCAACGACTACCAGGGCTACCAATGTGACTACCCAAGTCAGCCTTATCAGGACAGCCTAATTGGCTACTACTGCACAGGGGCCAATGGCAAGCATAAGACTCAGCAATTCTTGGATGCGACTTCTCTTCATCTAGCAGTGGAGGCCTTTTACAGGCCCAGCTTCATTCTGTATAAGGACGACATCAGCCTTCACAGCAAGGACTCGAAAAGTGAGAGCTTTGAGACCACTTTCACAGAGAGTAAGGACACAGTGTCGGATGGAGTTTCCACAGAAAACGCAGTCGACAGCACGCAAGGAGAGAAGGATGTCAAGATCCAGACGGTGTCCTACGAGGTGGAGGAGGAGCAAGGTCCTGAATATGAGGTCAGAGGTCACATCAGAGCAAGATATGAATATGTTGTCTGCATAAATGGCAGTGTGCAGTGCTTTACTGGCATGCTACTTGTAATTCCAGGCATCTGATGCAGTATATATTTTAGTTGTTATTAGAGAAATAGCAAACTTAAAATTCCTCACTTCTTCCACAAGCTATATGGGAATAATTACTGTAACCATACATGTTTAAGAGCAGATTGAAGCAAGTAAGAGCCATTTGGCAGCGTTTGAGAGAGTAATTGAATATTGAGTCACTATATGAAATTAAATGCGTTTGAACACTTGCTTGTAACTGTCAGAGACAGCTTTCAGCAGAAAATGAGTCATGGTGCTGTAGTGATGCTTATTATTTCATTTACTGTTCTAATAGACTGTCAGTGTGATTCACGCTCATTTCTCACTCTTTTCTGCAAATGGTCAATCTGCTTGTGAGTCTTTGAAATGCACTGCAGGGGTAATTGTTCGCCTTTGTTTTATAATTGCATTCTAAGAAAATTACGCATATGATTTTAACTATCCAGGCTATCTTTTTTAAAGGCTAATACCCCA